>JANSTV010054582.1:0-13210 GCA_027564135.1 Lestremia cinerea
CTATTCGGTTGGTTATCTCAAAGTGGATTTAATCAAAAGAAAAAAAACATTTGTCAAAAATTGTTCGTAAGTAAATTTTACATCGTCAACTTTGAATTCGTTGCAAGTCATATGGCAGCCCCTTGGCATTCCATTCTACCCACTCTGGCAGCGCGCAAATCAAATCAAACCCATGCGGAATAAACCCGAAATTTCCATTTTAATAAACGAAAAAAAGAAATACTTGTGATTTGTTGCGAATACTTGAGCGACACATATTGGTCTGTGATCGGTCTGCTCTGAGACATGAACGAAATTCCATTGGATTCTTTCAGAAGCACAACCGTCCGCAACGAAAAAACATTTCAACATAATTTTGCAATTTGCCATCGACATTCAAGTGATATCATTCTCATGTTTACATTAGTTAGAAAGCGCCCGAAGACAACACGTGCCGAATTCGATGCAGAGAATCTACAAAGTTTGCATCAAAATAGAGCAAAGTCGGCGGTGCAATGTCGCACTACGTTTCCTCGAGTCCTGCCCAAAGTGAAATGAACGAGTTGCGTTCCGCGTGGGAGGGTGTGTACCATTCCAATCGATAATCATTCTTTCGGCTTTTCATTGTTATTATTATCTCCTCGAACGATAACCCAAACGAATGATAACCATTGGCCCATAGCTGTCGATTAGACGGCGCTTATTATGAAATATTATTGGCTTAGTCAAACTGATAACAGAGTGTGGTTGGCCCTTTGAGAAGCGGCGTTCACATTGGAATGCATCCCTCGCTTGGCTTGAACTTGGCAAGCTCCACGAAATGCTGATTGAAATCAAAGTTTCCCAGAAAACGTTCTATAATTTCCTCGATGACATCGCACGCATCGCCAAAACAACCAGCTTATGATTCGAAGTCGAGCGTATCATTTTGGTGACATCTCATGAATTCTAAACAATGCTCATTTCGAGCAAATCAACACATTTTCGAAATCGCTTGACCAAACTGGCATTCAATGTCATTTGTTGGATGATTTTTTCTGCATTTTTCTGCCCTGAGCGGGATTGAATCGAGTGAATGCTTCTGAGATGAGATTTGGCGTCGGTGTCACGAACAGCCAAGTGATTTAATGTCACCAACGGAACGGAATTCGCAAACCGCAGCTCCATAAACTTGCATACATAGATGTTTCTGGCTGGTTCTTAGCAACAAACTCTGGCATTCGGGCATAGAATTCATCGTCGGGTGCACACCGATTACATGGAGAATTCCCACAGATTACAACACTGGTGGAGTTATATCGGTCCGCAGTGGTGCCCAAAATGACATTACCGACCATCCGGGTGATGCATTGCGTTCATTTCGGTGAATGTGATATGCAACAATGGTGCACCATCAATTGTGGGCGAGCATTGCAAAGTGTTTCGTTGATTGCGTTTAAAATCGATTTCGGAAACGGAGTAATTTGCATAACGCATAACGCCATGGGATTAGTGGTTGATCACAATCGATCTGGTAGCAATAAGCCTTCGATGAACTCGAATCGTTGATGAATAGTTGGTTGATTGCCAACGCGTTCGGACAAGCGTACTGGGACGAAAGTGCAATGCATGTCCTTTGCAGGTCACATCTTCGAAGCGATAAACGATATTCATCTTTGTCGATTTCAAATCATCGAAGGATTTATGCCATGACATTCACAAGAGAAAAGTAATATTCGCTTCGTTTCATCCGTTTCGCACACAGTGAGTCATATCAAATCATGATTCTCATTCATTCCGTCTCTCGTATTGTTATCAATTCAGTGCTTATCGCAAAATATAATGTCGTTTGCACATACACACACACACACACACACACATACAATTACACATATACCCACACACAGACAAGATGAGAAGGGAGATACTGGAACGAAACAATCGTTCGCACACACCCCGAGTCGCTGCGAATGGTCTCAACTGGAACGCACTGAGCCAAAACGTCAAGAGACGTTCATCTTATGAAAACCGGCACGTATTCGGAATTCATTTTATCATCTAATTATTTGACATCGAACCGAAAAAAATTGTGCGGATTTCTCGTTTCGTGTAAAATGTTTCACATTCTGTTGTCATTCGAAAGCGATTTTTCTAATTTCCACTCAGTCGCCGACTACCGCCTCGAGATGACAAGTCAACTAGAATGGCGCGACGAGTTGTGCGGCAGAAATTTGAATGAACGTTTGGCAGCGAATACAAATGGTTTGGTTTTCGTGGAAAAAGCACAATGCCCTGCTCGCCAAAAGCAACAAAACGGCGATTGTCAACCGGAACGCACGAATTTCAGACGAAACATTTTTTTTTTTTCGACAATGAAAACTAAGCAAATAACGGTCACATGAACAGCATGTGGTTTCAAGGACGCCACTGTTCGAATCGATATTCATTCCGGAATGAATGCATAACCAATCGCATTGTGCTTTTGGTCGATTGACAATTGTCGGTGCTCACGATGACATCGGCGGAGAGCGACGGGAGCTCACCGCTCGTTCGATTTATTTTCGGCCTTCAACCCAAGCTAATCTGCCAAACGGAGAGGAAAAGAATTGCCCATCGAATGTCGATGCCCATTAAATGAGCCGCTTTGATGTTCAACAAGTCGTTCCAGTCAAATTCAAAGTGAAATTACTTTGCGTAATTGAATTCGCCTGGTTTTTCATTATTTATGTCGAGCGAGATGAGTTTGGTGCGATTCGAATATTGTCTGCATATTTCCCGTTTGTTGAACGCTCGGCTTTTCGCCGCGCGATTCCATTCAACTGGAAATTATTGTCTAATGAATTGCCAATTTGTCTGAAAATTTATTCAGTTTCCGAACATGACGGGGATATTTGCATTCAGTGATCTCGAAATGATGGAAATTCTGTCAAAATTCAATTAGCAAAAATGAATTGGTCGTTTACAAGCCCTGAATTATTCGGCGGAAATTCAGAGTGGAAAATGTACTGGGCTCGTGACACGCACAGGCAATTAATCAAAAGTGGACATCGGAACCACCTTAATGGCGGTTAAATGTCCTCATTTTTTTGTCCTGTGCGGAAAATCAAACATTGCGTGAGTTATTGATTGGTCCTGTTGCTCGGACATGGCGATATTTGTGCGATTTTGATGAGCTACCGCCCATTCGGCCGATTGAATAACAACTTCCGCACCGACAATCGCCTGTTTATTACATTCGCCAAGTGGCTTTCTGGAGTGAAGTGGATTCGACATAAACATAAACATCAGTCAAGCGTTGTTCATGGAAACTTCTCACGCATTCGTCAATCTCAGGTTGCCCGTTCCCTGTTGCGCCATTCGACACTGTTCAACCGAAATAGATTGGCTTTTTGATGAAGTTGTCGATTTTCACTTTGCTTTTTTTCTTTTTTTTCTTTTTCTTTTTCTTCAATTCCTTGTTGTTTAGTTGAATTCGTTGAAATCGCTGATAAGTGAACACCATGGTGATGTTTACAACGTCACAGATGGCGAATGATGATGTTGTTTTGAATGCGTGGATTTTATTAATTGCGACGCCATCAACGACACGTGTCACTTTGAAAAATCATTCTCATTTCGATGAAAAATCGCTCTTTGCCTTTTTTTCTCGTTGCCTTTTGCGGCGGCCCGAAGACAAGATGAAATTTCGTTTAAATTTTTCGTCCGTCTTGGGCTCCTTCCCTTCGAGCAAGACTCATTAATTGCTTCGAAAAGAACTGGCAAGAATTACGAGTCGGTCTCTCCATCATTTGGACTCCCCTCAAATGACCTGATTCGGTGGATGTCACCCGATGACAGCCCTCGAGCCAATTGGTTGGCAATCAACGGCGAATACTACACATACACATACACATGCGATATTCAAATTTATCTTTATGACAGGCTATCGATTATGCGAATTGATGTTTAAAATGTCGAAAATTCGATTCCATTTGGAAAAGAGAGAGAAAGAGCGCGCGCTTTACAAACAACGGCAGACGCGCCTCAATGCCTCGTCGCAATAATAGAGCTAAATCACCCCTGAAGACAAGTCAAGTATTGGCGTTGCCAAACAATGCTGATATTCGGAGAGAACAAGATTAATATCGTGACTTGGTCCGTGATTCGCTGGTTTTTTTAATTGAATTTTCCATTTGAAATGGGATGGTTGACAATGAATTCCGTTGAAGGGGATGTCGTCATTTGGAAAGTTGATGAGCAAACATCTCGGCGAATCTCATTGAAAAGAGCGGCGCATGAAATCCTCAAATGAATCCACCAAACGGCACTAATTAATTCAATCAACTCCACATCGCAGCTCATTTCCAGCGAAAGACGATGTTATCCCCTTGAATGATCGTAAATTTGGTTAATTTCGTGCCTTTTACGCGAATCAAATCCGCTCAGTCAATATCCATCGGGTGAAGCATTTTCTCGGTTGTAATGACGAGATAAATAAACCGAATTAACTTGGTCGCTCTCGACGGTTGAGAGTGAGACTGAACCACCGCAGTGTGGAGGGAAAACTTTCAATGAAATCACTCATCATCTACCCGTACCGGCGATAGATTAACATTTTGCTGTCTTTCAACTCGAGAGCCCACACAATTCCATTTGAATAATTCGCAATTAAATTTCATAACCGCAATTCAAATAAGCTCATTTCATTGAACATTCGTAGATGATTGTGTTTTGCCGTTTGTTCGATCAACAATGAATTCACCGACAAAGCTTATTCCAGTCAATTGTCTCTCACAGTCTTTGCGGTCGAGAGCATTGATGATGATGGCTTTCCCATTTACGAGTCCCCGTTGTATTCGACTGGCATCGGATTTTTCGACAAACCTCGAGCAAGTGATATTCTAAAAATATGAGCAAAAAGTCGTAGAATTTTATTATACTACGATTTAATGATCTCGTTTCGATGACGCTCATGGGCTCGTCCCTTTTCTCGCCGCTTCCCGTTGACGTCACAGTTTTGCCAATTTATTGTAGTGGTGGTCGCGGCAGGACTTTGTGAGATTTTGATACAGACTTCCGGAGATGGCACTTTGATTGACATTCGAATGAGTTGAGTGTGCGTGTTTTAGCGGAAAAACAACGCGAATCGTATTTTCGTGAAGTTGAATACTTCGTCGCGGTGGAAGCTAGCATTCGATGTGATTACAAGTTGATTATCGAAATGTCCTGAAATGCCATGTGATGGCTTCTCTATCGAGCATACGTCGGTCATTTGAACAGTTAATAAAAATGGGTCCCAAGGGCGTTCTTCGTCTTGACGTTATACGACCGATGTGACGATGAGCTGTGCTTCTATGCAGTCTCCTCGTTTCAGCAACCCAGAAGCGTGCATCCTTCTCGCACGATGGTGTTCGATGTCAAAGGACAAATCGAATATTCAGAAAATTGGAAACCACTAACCTAATAAATGAATTCAGGGCTTTCGGGACAGTTCCTCACACTCACATACTCACACATGCAGCAGTAGACCGCCCACGGCATTAGCATTACGGCATTCACTCACCCAAATGCCGCTTTACCACTTTGAAGCTTCACCAAAATAAATATCGAGAATTTCAGTCGGAATCAACTGTTTGGCTGCGAGAAACTTCAATTCACAAAGTTGATACGCAGGAAACGGCGATATTCATTCAATTCCACTCGAAACAAATGAAGACATCGATTTTAAATTTCATTGCATTTCAGTGGGTTTTTTGCGCGAAAAGAAAAGGGAAAGTCATTTTGGTTGGCTTTAACAATTCGATGGAGATGAAAGCGAACTTTTCAATTAAAGGCGTTTGTAGTGGCATCGGTTAGACTGGTGGCTCGGAACTCGATAAAGTGTTCAACATACAAAAGCTTTCAGGAAGTTCGTATTTACACGGCAATGAGGGATGTGACGTCACCCTAGGAGGTAGAACGCCATTCCAATTCATCAGCAAACAATTTTTCGTCAGAACAAAAGAGAGCAATAAGCTCGATTAGCTGCGAACGTGCTGAATGCCATCAGATAAACCATCGCCTTGTTGTCGAGAAAATTGCTTTAAAATTTGTTTCCATCGACTGCACACCGAACGGTTGGCAAGATAAACATTTAACTGAGTTTTATGGACTGGACTGACAAGGACAACAGAATTTCCCAGAGTGATATGAGCTTAAGCTCTCAGATTACCACCTGGGAAGGTCATTTAGCGGAATGGATGTCGTCTAATCGCATGTGCGTCTCGTATGTATTAAGATCAATCTTTGGGGTCATTCGATTCATTACCATTCAAAGGCTCCGTGGTCAATGTGCATCTCATGCGTTGTAGTTCCGTACTCGAGCTTTGTTGGGAACGAACAAAAACATTTTATTCAGATTTTCTATAAATTCGTCATTTACTGAATCGAGCTTTAACAAAAAAACGCGTAATTTTGAAAATCAGACAGAATAAATTGATTTTACATCATGCGCAAAGGTGTAGCAGCGGATGATGCTATTGATAAACAAGAAAATGACTTTTTTGCATGAGATTTTTGATGTGTCGAGCTTTTTTAATCAATAGCTTCAAGGTGCCCAGCAAGGGAAATTCATGGATCAGTTTCTTGTATTTTGGCGTCAACAAAAAAAGTGAATCTGGAATTTGAATAGAATTAGGCGACTGCCTTTCATTTCTTGTTGTAGATCTCACTGTGGATAAACATTTCTGAATCGCGAGAAGGCTCCCTCCTCAGTGGCGAATAAATTGCAGCCATTCGCGTCCCTTTGCATCTGAAATGGCAGCCAAGGGGTCGATCAGTCCCGGGGTCATTGTGAGTGCTGTTTATCCTACAATTCTACTCGAGTCGAAATCACTGCAAATTCGAGCAACCCAGGCGTCGTGATCTTCAGAATCTGGCCAACTTGAAAGTGCTTTTATGAGATTTGCGTCATCTTGAAAAGGGGCGTCGACGCCTAAATGCGAGCTTTCGCTTAACGTTGAGATGAACTCCGTGACATACTCGGGGAATTCCGTAACCCTGTAAGCGATTTCGTTGTCCTGAGTCCTTCGATCGGATAAACGTTGAGTTGAAATGAAGACCGAATGAATCCAAGTCGAAAGCAATGGCGGTGTCTTACTCTTCGTAACGCAACTGTTTTTGATTCTCATGAGCTTGGGTGGTTACGAGCTTTTTCCTCCGCAAGGAAAAACGCTTGAGAAGACCGAGGCTTTCTTCATATCTGAGTTCGTAAAGTCGATTTTCGATGTGTTTATTCTCCACGTAGTTGGTGCTTGTCTGTGAGAGTCTTACATCGGCCACACCGTTCTGAGTCTCGATATCACAATATCCCTCAATTCCATCACTTGGCATCTGGTATGTGTAATCCAGATTCGCATCTGTACCGGAAAATGCCATATGTCAAATTCAGTGTTCTGAGCTTCGATCATATATTCAGTGGATGCGCAACGAGGTCATTTTTACACTAAAGTGCGCGTATCGAAAGAGTGCCGTTATTTTCGAAGCGTTCAACTCATTTCGCATCCATAAAATATACAATTTGCATGATTCACTCGACGGTACCTTTCCTGCGTATTTATGGCAAAATTTGAACCTTTGATCCATGTTTCGAAGGAGATCCTGAGACACCGGACTATCCAACACAAGGTCTTCAATCTCAAGGATGAAAGAATAATCTTCGGACTTGGCAAACGGTTCGATGAACAGCTCCACGTGGGTTGTCTTGTAACAGATAATGAATGAATTGAGCCCCGCTCTGCGTTCGCTATCGTGCATCGTCTTGAGAATTTTTTCATTTAGTTCACTTCGAGGAAGAAAACTGGTCACTTTCGATGCTATTTCTTGGATTATTCACTGTGCTTACGTTTCGTAGGAAATCATATCAGTCGCAGCTCGAGAACCCGCGAAAAGTCCGACTGCGATGAGCAAGAGGAATTCCATTCTCATTTTGGCAGCCTTGATGATATGAATTACGTTGAGAGTTTTCCGATGAACTGTCGCTCTCGTTGGAGACCAAAAGACTTTTATAGATCAACCCATTATTGCGCACAGAGTCTCTGTCACCGACGTCAATGGTGCTTCTCCGAAATATTGCATAATCGACGATTTGACTTGGTGTGAAATGTGAAAAAGCCGGAATGATGGGACAAATTGAAATTCGCATTTGCGTCAGTTGAGCTTTGTTGACATTGCGTGTTGCTGAATTGCTTTTTAGACACTTTGTCCCATGACGTCAGAGAAATTAGTTTCGGAATATTTCGACAAAGATGATTCGTCATGCTCATTGCTTGAGTTTACTTTTGATCGATGAGAAACAGCTTGTGCAAACTCACTCTTAGTTGAATTCGAATTTTGAAACACGTCAACATCCCGAAATTCCGAGCTGTTCATATGTATTGTTTTCAGCGTCGACATCAATTGTCCAACTGTGAGTTTTTCCGCGAAATTCACACTCAGTGAGATGTGAGGGCCCAACGCATTCGAGCGAATAGAAGAAATAAAAAACAAACTTTTACGTTGAGCAGAAAAGCCTTCCAACTTTGCTGCACAATTTATTGTCGACTAGTTTACTAGTTCAAAACTGGAGCCTTTAAGTTACCACCGGCTCTTCAACTGCTGGACATTTTGGCACATATCCTTCTGGTAGTTCAAAATCTTTTTTATGTTCGAGAATGTACCTGAAATACACGGAGTTGGTACTAATTGATGGACAACATGTCAATTGCAGGGGTAGATTGAAAGAAATCGTCAAATAACCATGAGGAGAGGAGAGGTGAGAAAAGACTTCCTAAATCGAGGTTCTACCAACTCACACAGGATAAATATCCCTTAATCGCTTGAAGGCTGCTTCCTCAGTTGCATGGAAATCACAATCACCGTCAGTTCGTACTACCTGCAACAGCCGCCAATGAACAACTCTCACCAAGTGGAACAATCGATAAACATACATAGTCTTCAGTCCCACCGAATTCCGTACAAATTCGAGTCACTAAGGCTTCATATGTCTCCGCTGCAATCGACGAATTTATTGAGCGCAGCAAGTTGACATCGTTGACCAAAGCCCCTCCTTTTTCTGTTATGTAGCTTATCAAGGCTTCACTGTCCTCCTCGACCCAATCAGAAATGATTTGATCTTGAACCCTTCGAGGTAGTGAACGATGCATTCAAAATATGATGCGATTCGATTAGACCAAATGGATCGCTCTTACTCAATGGCATGTAGGATCTTTTGATTCTCGTGTGTTTGATTGGAAACAAATGCCTTCTCTCTTTTTATAAACGCAAATCGCCTCTTCGACCGAATTGAGTCAAATCTGGGGGAGAAAGAAGAATTTCATGATTGTCATAGAGAATATTACGACTGTTTGCATCGAAATTACATCGGGTATATCCCTCTCATTCGGCCTATAACAATTTTTCTGGCATGAGCCACCATGCATCTGGTCCCCGAAGTCCACACCTTCATCTGGTTTTGACAACGGGAAAGATCCGCGACCAATAAAAATGCCTCCTCTGGAAAGTACTTCGAGAACTAACGTACCTCTTTCGCGTATTTGCAGCAAAGGATGAATCTTTGTCTCGCGTGATTCACAAGTGTTTGCGACATGTACGTATAACGCTCGCTTTCCGGCGAAATGTCTTCGATGAAGGACAGGAATTCCAAGTCTTCGACTTTGGTTATTGCCTCAACATTCTCAGATTCTTGACGCGGACAATAAACTGTGCTAATGAAATTGGCGAGCTCCGTTTTCTGTTCTGCATTATGCACGATATTGAGAATCGTACTTTCTAAACGACTTTGGAGAAAAAATATAGTCACTTTCAATGCGACTCTAGAGTCAGCCTGCTTACTTCGCGTAATCTACAATAAAATCCTCGGCTTGAAAGCCTGTTAGGAGACAGCCGGAGAGGAGCAAAATGAATGAAATTCTCATTTTGGCTGCTTCGTTGATTGACGTCTGTCGCTTGGAGGTGCTCTGGTGAACTGTCGAACTTCACAGGGCTCAGATAGCTTTATATTGAAATAGTCATCACTGCGCACAGACGTCAATGGCAAAAATCTTGAGTTAACGGAACACCAGCCAGCTGGAAATGGAAGCTTTGTTGACTTTGCGTGTTGTTCGATGGTTTTCTGACATTTCATTTCGCTCAATGAGTTAGCAAGACTTGGAGTAAGACGTCAGCAGCGCAAAAAACGAATTCAATGTTTATCTCGCGAGGTCGATGTGCGCAAGTGAGACAACAGATGAAGCGCATGGAATATAGGTCGCCGACGGAGACAGAAATCTCACCAAGACATCTTTCCACCACGTCCGATGGCTCTCCAGCAGGAGCCAGTGGGCACGACCATTTTTCGAACCCAGATTTGAGGCCTATGGCGACTTATCGCGTGTGCGACTCGAATCGAGTTTGGTTTTTAAGGTGAAATGTCATGATGGTCAAACTCCAGGTTCGATCACTTCAAGACCATTGAAATTCAAATAAAAATACAGTGGGTTAGTGCGTCGTAGTAAAGCATTCGAGTCTTGTCAAGATCATTGAAAAGCAAAGGAGCAGAATTGAAACAAACGAAAGGTTCAAATTCAAATATTCCCCCGAATTGGCCATTTATTGAATCATGTTGGCAGCTTCTTTAGCGTCAATGAAGGTTTCAAATCTGAAACGCAGACAAAATTAGGAGATTGCACTCAACTCAATGCGTTCTTTAAATCACTCTTTGTTAACTCTCCTGAATCGTGAAAAGGCATTCTCCTCACTGGCGATCAAGTCACAGCGTCCCCCGATCCGCACCAGCTGAAAAACAGAGGGGATTAGTTGATCAAACCAAAATTCCTGCCCGAAGACAGTGGTTATTTTACCCCTGTGAATCGACCGCAAACGTCAGCAATTGAGGCCGCATCTCGCACGTAATTCATGCGTACCGTCAACAAAAAACTTGAGTCCTCTTCGGTAGGATTTGTTTTAGACTCGCTTCCGACCAATGTTCGCAAGAACTCTCTCGAATTTACAGGCTGATCTTTGATCCACTTGATGGTTTCTCTATCCATAGCCCTTCAATTGAAGAAACGTTTAGCTCAAGTGATTACTGAACGAGCACTGAACGCGCTCACTCAATCTGAAGTAATAAATTATGATTTTTCTGGGTTTCGATTGCTGTGGTCTGCTTATTCCGCCACAAAAAGAATTTCATTCGACTGAAGGATGATGCAAATCTGAAGGTGGAAAAAGAGGGTGATCGGTGATTCACTCCCACTTGAGGCTCAGATGTCTGTCTCTTACATCGGCCATATCGTTCTCAGTCTGGCCAGTACAAGTCCTCTAAGTTGCATGAGCGAGCATCTTACGTCTGTTGTCCACATCTCATCAATCTGTGAGCGAAAATATCGAATATGCAGAATGTGAAAATTTGAACTCGATTGGATTACGATACCTCTGATGCGTATTGTTTACACATTTCACTTCTCTTTTTTGCGCTTTGGAGAAGAGTAAAGCTTTCTGTAACATTCGTGAGATCTTCAATCTCGAGCATAAACTGTAGATCCTCCTCCGTGGCAAATGATTCGATAAACTGACTCTTTTGGAACGCCTCGTAGTTTTCAATGAATTTAGAGAACTCCTCTCTGAGTGAATAATCGTGCAGCATCTTCAAAATCTTCTGATTTAAATTACTTTGGAGAGAAGGTCTGGTAAGATTCATTACGATTTATGAATTAGTTTTTATCCTCACTCTTCGTAGGAATCAAGATCGACGATAGCTTGGGAAACTGCGACCAGTCCGATTGAAATGAGTATCACGAATGTCATTCCCATTTTGGCCCGAGCTTTGGGGACTGACGACTGTCGCTTGTAGGTGCTGCGATGAACTGTCAACTCATCAAGCGCCGGAAAGTATTTTATTGATTGATACATTGCGGAGCAGATACGTCAATGGTGTTTCTCGCAACGATCGAAAAATTTGCGTCATTTGAGCTTTGTTGACATCGCGTGTTGCTGAATTTCTTTTAGACACTTTGTTCAATGAAGTTAGAAAAGTTGGTTCGGAATATTCCGGCAAAGATGATTCTTCGGTTTCGTTGCTTGAGTTCGCTTTTATACTTGGAAAAATCAATCAACGCTTGTTGAATTTTTCTCGCCGAATTCGAGGCTCGAATCTAAATAAGGCATACAATAATATGTCGATCATTTACTCTGAAATGGATAAGGGCACTTGATATTGGCTGTCATGAGAAGTGTTCTCTTAGCAACATAGGTTCATAGAGCGACACCGCACTCATACATACCTAGTGCGTTGATTCGACTCACACAGCATTGCGCAGCACACATACACGGATAGAGAGCCATTTAATCGCAATATACGCAGAGCTGCTCGCACATAGTGCATTTCGAGAGAGTTGCTCGCTCGCTTCCTGTCTACTCGTGCCCTCGCAATAACTCTAAAACAATGGATTAGAAATCATCAACCAGTCGTGAGTCGGCCCGAACCCTGTCGCACTCAAGCCCCGCGACGCTGATTATTTTGATGTGCTTGCGACGAAATTTCTTCAGCATAACGCCGTATCCGTTGCGTGAATCTGCCAAGATGAGGTCGATTCAGTCAGATTTGAGTCTGTTCATTCCGAACCATCCGAAATCAGCACCGAACCGTGCCGCTTATTCGGTAAATTTCAGTTACTCGATCTGGTAGCCTAGCCGTCTTCATGGTTTGGTTTGCTCCGGACTTTGGGATGCTGGTGAGGCGTTCCAGTTTTTCAATTCTACAAATGGGGGTCTTCATGCACTCGATGACTGCATTGTCTTTCTTTCAATACTAATTTCAACTTTGAATTCAGTCTCTGTGGCCCATACGGTCCAGGGGTAGTTTGACCCCCCCTCCCCTCAAGAAAATCTGTGTGTTTTTTTTTTTTTTTTTTAACTGTTTCCTTGGCCAATTTTGGTCCGATCACGATGAACGATAGCTTGTTGGACAGGTATTTATCTAATGAAGATGATATCCCACTACGGGGAGCTCGAAAGACAAAAATGCGGACGTCGGATCGAAAATAACGACAAAATGGCAAAAACACCCCCAAGGAGAGGTCGTGTTTTTTTCGTAGTTTTTGTACTTGAGCCTCTAGAAGGACCATCCTTTCTCAAAATCAAAACCGATGCAATATTGATTCAAAGAATGAAATTGAAAGACAAAATTTAAATTCAATTTTGTTGTTTATTTACTGCCCTCAATAGGAGGCAATAGCAAGCTAATTGAAATCTATTC
>JANSTV010054593.1:0-13209 GCA_027564135.1 Lestremia cinerea
TTATTTCAAAGTTAATGTTGTTCGGTCGCATGTATCATATCATTAACTACCTTTTGTCGACTGTCGGATGCTGCTGTGGAACAGGGTCTGTCTATCTGATGGGTTTATCTCGGGTTGGTGTGGTCATTTGATGGCGTCTTGGCATGGTTTTTTTTTCCTTTCTTGTTGCTGCCGATGCTTTCGTTCGAAATGACTTTTTCGCCTCAGACCGAATTGGAGGGTTTTTTTTTTTGTTGAGATTTGACTCCAACCTCAAACTCCTAACGAACGAGTTTTTCGACGTTTACGTCACCAAGATTAACTGGCATCGATGAAATCAAACCATGATACGCGTTTGCTATTCGATGTCGTCTCGGTCGTGCAGTGTAACTGTGTAATACCGAGCATTAACTTTTCATAACTTTTTCGTTAACTTTTGACCAACTTTTCCGAAAATGACGGAAAAAATATGATTCCCGTGAATTTAATGAAATCAATGAAATGACCAAACCACCAAAAGTTTCCCTTCAACTCCCGAAATGATTGGTCTTTTATCATTCGATTTGTCGCCGCTCGACAGAAATGCTAATCGGTGAAAGCTTTGACAGACAAAGGGAACAATGATGATGAATCAAATCAACCGTTGAAATGCTATCGATTTTATCAATTAATCTCTGGAATTTAGAACAATTTGCCTCATCAACAACGGATGAATGGAAACCATTGCAGAATCTTGGCTTTGAGATGTGGCCTGAGATAATTGCCGGCGACAAATGAACTTGGAAACCGAAGAGGAGGGGCACCAGCAATGCTGTGTTGAACATCACCCAGGTGAGCACTATCGCAAATGGCAACAACTGAAATTAGCTGTGCCACTTTGCAGCAGAATGCCACAGTGAATTCGCGTCAGGTTTGCGACGCAAGGCGACGAAGCCGTTCTACTCAACTCATTTGCGGTTGGTTTGAATTCTCATTCATACGGTTGTTCGTTTGCTTGTTTATTCGCTTGACTTTCGAGAGATTTGAAAATGATTAAAAGTTTTTGCTGCACAATTCATATCGAGTTGTTTGGGGGCGGTGGAGCGATGATGACCGTACAGAGCGTGGGATTGGACTCTATTCAATTTAGGACGATCCTTCCGCTCTCACCCCTCAAGTTATTCCTTCCTGAAACTTCACATTGCACAAACGAGTGAATGAAGCTCGACACTCGCAATTTGATGCCCAACAAAAACTGAACGTCATGGATCCTCTTCATTCGTCCCATTATTTTGCGCGAGTGCGATACATTAAAAACATCAAACCGTTGAAAAGACTCGATATCATTTGAATGCAACAGAATTGTGCTAGCAGACACTCACCGAGCACGGTAATTCGAAAACGGTTCGGGAAAAGCTCATTGGAGCGCCCTCATGGTCGAGTGAATGAATGAAATTAATGAATTTTCATCCATTGAATGGATGGACGGATTCATCGACTGGCCGCTTTGAATGCTGCTTCGAATGAGCTCATTACGGTGACTAGGCAGCCGAACAATCAGCCATTCAAATTACTTGCGGTGGTCGATTATGAATGGCCGGACAAACAATGATTGTCGCAACAATATAGCGTTGATTACAAAGCAACACAGCAACGGGCAGATGGCATCGTTTCGTCCTTGACTCTCACTGTTTCAGGTGAAATGTTCACATTTTCATTTATTTTTTTTCCAAAAGCGTTTTCTTTCGAATTCCAACTTGAAAGCTCAAATTCGATGGTGAAGAAAATTCGCCAAAGATTCCAATGAATTCCTTTGAAACGATCTTCTCGCATTCCGGTTTCGTTTTGTTGCCAAACATCCTCGGTAGCATCCCTTTCCGCCATCGTGTTTGCCTCTCATGAAGCAATAGGAAAGCACATAAACGCTCGTTAAGTCCAATAAGACGAAACAATCAAAAGATTTATCCCATTCGAATCGGCCGAAGGGTGTTTTGAAGTGAACTGAATGGTCATTAAGGTCAGGCCAAACACAACCCAAGAGCTCAACCCCGAAAGGTGAAGGTCATTTAAATTTATCGTTGAAAATCGCTTTCATTCACAGCTCGTAATGAAATTCACTTTGAATAATTCAGACGGGTCCTTGTGCTCACAGTTGGCCACAACCGAAATCCAAAACGATGAAATAGAATCTCCGCACGTTTTCGTTTTTCGCAAAAGTTCGCCTCGAAAACAACGAGATAACGATTGAATGTAATTTATGTGCGATGCATTTCGGTTTCGGTTGTTGAATATTGTCGCGGCGGCAACATTCGCTCGAATTAACTCTACGAAAAACCACCATCGACGGGACTTTGCTAGTGCGGACGAGAATTCGATGGAGACAACTGTGCAATCGGTGACACAAAGCGACCAGAGATGCTTGTCTCGCAAACGAGACATGACTTCGTTCGCTGCCAAGTGTGCCGCTCATGGGGGGATTAAGGGATGCCAAAGTTGACAAAGTTTGTCGAGATGAAGCTTTCAGTTTTCCTTTAAATTGGATAACCAAAACAGCAGACTCGAAGTGACGATGCCAAAGCCGACGGGCTCTCAAGAGGCAGCCTCTTCAAGAATTATTCGCAAAAGTTGCGGCAAAGAATTTTTTCATTTTGAAAAAAAAAGCGAATGAAAGAAGAAGAAGAAGAAGAAGGAGAGGAAAAAATCGCACAAACGAAAATCCTTTTTATATTTTCGTGATTATTCAAATGGTAATCATCAAGTGGCGTTCGGTTTGGATTCTCGGAAAAGTTGTCGGGCGGACGGTTTCGCTGGCGAATGACGACTGCCAATGTAATTAAGATGAAGTCGCTGATGAAGAGCTCGAATGTTATTGTTGTTTTAGGAATGAATTTGTTGTGAGAGTTTTCGATGGGAGAAGGAGGGTGGTTTGTCGACGAGCACAAAAACAGAAATGGCGACCAAGCTCCAAGGCATCTCCAGCACGCTCATGACGACAATCGAATATCATTCCGAAACGGCATCTCTTCCAAGCTGCCATTGGTCACTTTCAGAATAATTTGCCAGCTTTTAATCGCCTTTGCAAGGCACTACCACATGTCACTTTCGTCAAAAGAAAAATCCTTGTCATTTCGGAAAATGAATTGACGCGATAAAGCTGTGCAAACACGATTTTCATGGGACAAAAAGAAGCCAGACCAAACCAAAGAAAACAACGTTCACCAGACGGCAATCCGCTATCGTAAATCGGCTCAATCTCTTCCACCAATTTCCTTGGCTTTAACCAATTGTCGAGGCAAATATCGCAGGCATTTTCGGAATAGACAATCGATTGTGCTTAGATGGAATTTGTGGGGCAGATGAAAATTCAATCAAAATGTCGCTTGTCGAAGGGAAATTCGTGACAAAAATTGGCTTTTTTGTTGTTGTTCGAAAGGCAGATTGATGTTGTGCCAACTAATCGTCACATTCGATTTTATCGATTGAGGCCGCGATGCCGTCAATTAATTGATTCGATTAAGTTGTCAAACGATGAAAAGACAATTTCGTCGAAATTGATATTTCCGGATTCTCATCGATCTTAATCGCAAACATTGTGCGAGTGCTGGGTGTCCCGTGCCAATGGGTGCGAGTGAGAAAGCGATTGTTTGTCATTATGATGATATCACTGCATCGTTCGCCTTCGCACTAAGCCAAACGGCTAACACTTCACCGCATTCATCCCAACTCCAAAGCTGCAGCATTTCGAGTGAATTCTATGGAAAAACCATTTTCTCATCGAAATCAAATCAAATGAATTCATTTCCGTTCAATTTCACTTTCCGGCCATTGTGACAGTTCTCATTATGGTGAAATCCAACGTTAAGTCCTCGAGACGGTGGGAAAGCAACCGTTTGCTGTTCAACAAAACATTGACGGTCAACAATGAACAAAAGCCCGACGGATTCTTTGGAACGCACTCAGAAGACACAAAACGGAATTGTAGCAGCAACGACAAACGGTCGCTTCACATGCCCCGGTGAGGATGAAATGAAAATTGAAAAGCGTTTTTTTTTGCTTATTTTATTTTCTTTTTCGTCGTTTTGTCTCGCCCCGTTCCAGATTTAATGGATCCAGCTCCAGCTCAAGCAGCTCTTGGCATTTCGAAACATAATCTTTTCCGTTGACCAAAACGGAAAGAAGGAAAACCAAGAGTAAAATGAACGATAATCATTCGCGATGAAACGGTACGATTCTTGCGCTCTGTTCGGAAGCCTTGTGTTTTGGGCGGTTCATTGAAGAAGCTCCTTCGCGAGAAATACGAAATTCGAAAAAAGAAAAAAAAAGCAGAATGAAAAGAAGAAAATTCCAAAACATTTTATGGTAATAATAAATTGAATAATTTGATTAAAAATTGTTTGTCCGTCAAGAATTTTTGGGGGAACCCGCCAGCGAAACGTTCCCCCTCCCATCCCATTGTAATCATTTTATGGGCAAAACTTTGCTAATACGCGCGAACGGAAAGTTGATGATGAGACGATGGGCCGAATGGAACAGAGCGACTGGCTGGGCCGGGAAGAAGCTCGAACCGAAAGCTAATTACGTGCGAGTCGAAGTCGGGGTTATTTATGGTTTTGGCGAAATATTGACGGATATTTCAAATCCGTTGGGCTAATTGATCGTCGAACCGAAGGCGATATTTTCGCGAATGAAAATTCCAAATGTAATGGATTCGCATCAATTTCCGCTGAAGCGTTTCCAAGCCTGGAAATTCCACTGAGCGAGGCTTACATTGACGATAATTCACCGAAGAAGCGGTGAAAAGGCATCATGCGAGATGACATATGATCGATGGAAGCTATTTTTCACACCCCGTTCCGGAGCTGTGTGTCACATTCACTGCAAAATTTTCTACGCGTCGGTTCGTGGAACGCGATGCCACCAAAGGAAAATCGATTTTCGAGAAAGGACGCAATTTTTAGTTGGAAATTAGTTTTTGCTGAAGCTGGGCAAAATAACCGTTATTGTTGGCGAGGAGGAAAAAAAACGTTCGCCAGAAACTCGGTCAGTGGCTAAAATGTCATCGGCAAGGCTAGTTAATTGGATTTGAGGCAAAGTAAAGTTTCAGCACGTAACTGAACGTGGGATTTTCGATTTCGAATGAATTTTTCCTCTTCTTTTATTCGATTTGCTACGGGCGGGTATCAGAGTGAAACCTGTGGAGAAGGATGAAAATGCAATGAGAAAAATCCAAGGCGAACAAAAACAAAGTTTCCATTCGATTGGAGACTGGTTTTGGGGGAAAACGCGAGGGAACATTGAAAATTGCAAGGCCAAAGAACAAAAAATAACCATTTTGCGGTGGACATTGTCGGTCTCGCTCCGACCAAATTCACATTTATGAAATGCAATTCAACGAAATTTCTCATTAAAACCAGAGCAAAGCATCTGATCCGCCACAAAACACAAGAAAGCGTCGCGGTTGAGTGACGCACGGACACTGTCCATCAGAAATGAGCCAACAATGGGCAACATCAATGTCACAGACTGTGCGGTTTTGTTTCGACAAAATTACAGTTATTGTTCGTGGATGGCACTTTGTATGGAGCGCCGAAGCTTTGTATGATCTCGAGCAACATTCAATGGTGACCGCCATTGTGATTTCCAAAATAAAATGAACGCAAAAAAAACATTGAACATTGCCTCCGAAAAAAAAAAATAAAAAATATTTTTAATTATTTGTCAAATTTTATTAATTTCCGAATCCAAGCGGAAAAGATGAATGGCAGCCGAAAGCAATAATAAACCTGCAACCCCTGCAAATGAGCTGGGAAATCGACGAGAAAATGTTGAAAAATGAATGATGGATTACTCTCGACTGTTTTCCATTTCCGTTTTTCTATGGTTTTTCCTTGAACCGAGGTTGGAGTTGAACCTCATCCATTAAGTTGATCCCGTTTGGGTCAGGATTTAGCAATGCTTTAGGCCTTGGATAAGCGGAAAATCCAAAATCAGAAGGTCGCTTCGACGAAGGGTCACGTCGGCACTCAATCGAAAATGCGTTCGCGTAACTCCAATTGAATTAATTGAAACAAAACTCAGCCTCCGAAAGCTCTCCTTTACTCTCCCATCGCTTCCACCAACCGCACAAACAACACCAAAGCAACTAATTAGCTTCGGTCTTCCATCACCAAACTCATTGTAATTTATTGTTGAAATCTTTTGAGAACCGAAAAGAGAAAACTTTGCGCTCGTCACAGTTCGACCAGGCGCAAGCCCAAATTGGATTCGTCAAAAAGAACGAAAATCACAGCATCAAAGGCACGGACGATTGTTGGGCGAACGTCCAATTGAAATGAAAACCAAAGAAGAAAAACTTATTGTTAATCTTTCGTGCGTAGCATTTTTCTGGTTTTGTTGTTCGTTCATTTGAAATGAGAGTGGCTGTTGGAGAGAAGGGGTGGAGAGAGAGGAAGGAGAGGAAGGGGAGGAAGGGGAGGAAGAGGGCAGATGAGAACTTTTGGAATTTCAAATGAATTCAGCTTCCATTTCATTTCATTGAATTTAAAACTTACCGAAAATTGTACAAAAAGTTTTATCCGTTTGTTGAAAATTGTTCACGGCGAATGCCGACCACCAGCGTTCATAGTTTGATGGTTTTCAAAGGGAAGTGAAACGCACACGCACACACCAGAATTTCAACGGTGAATTTCAATTTGAATTTTCAATAAATTGCCCAAGACCGCACACCGCAACTGTTGATTGGTTCGTATTCACGGACAAGCGTGAAGAGCGTTGTTGTTCCGCTTCGACGTGTCTGACGGCCTAATCGACGATTTTCGTTGAGCTGCTAATTGGTCCTTGACCAATATTAAGCGCACCCCAAAACAAGGCAAATCACCCGAAATGGTCCTTTGAGCCGGACACACGAACGCTGAGGGTTAATTAAATCTGTTTGGAAAGCACACTTTTCGCACTCGATTTCCTCCAAAGCATTCGTCACAGCCCAAACTGAATTAATAAGAAAAATCGCCGACCGAATTGACAATGGCACAACGTTCATGGGAAATTGTATGAAATCAACACTGTTGGTTGTGGGACGGCTGTGTATTTTTGCTTGTGTGTCATTCACGCGTACCCGAAAATAAATAATGTTATCTTCCTATCTTGCTATTCACCACTCGAGATCTTATTACACATTCAATTCAATTGTCTTCATCGATTCCGTCAATCGTTCTATTCGTGGCTGTTGACTGATGTGGTAGATGACGGTTCGCAGTAGGCCTTCCGTCGTCTCGCACAATCGTCCAATGTTGTTTGCCAAATGTCTACTTGTTGTGCTTGAAATTCCGGGGTTGGCGAGCCAGTCGTCGTACAACCACCAACAATGGTTTTATCGAATTTGCTTCTTTTTTTTTTTTGCTCGACTTTTTTCTCCGGTTTTGTTGTTTGCCTCGAGTCGCCTCGTTCCGCTGCCAAATGGATGAAAAGCAACAGGCGAACAAGATTTCGAATGTATGCTTGTTGCTGCTGCTTTTTGCTTTTGCTTCTGATTGATTAGTTTGAAACGATTTTTTTTTATCTATTTTCTCTTGAATTCTCTGGTTTTGTTGATTCAGTGGTGTTTCCTCGCGAATGATTCAAAAAAATTCAAATTTCAATTTGCACATTAACGTCTTCGGATCTCTCCACCTAAACGGCAGTCAATGGGCTTCCCGAAACGACAGCTCGGAATGGCAAATCAAACGCAGAACAACCAAACGTTGCGGACGAGAGGAAAAATTAACACACCAACAACAACAACCGATATTTGAGCGAAAAGGCAACAAATGCGAGCCTGATTCGATTTCCAGTCAAATTGAAGCGAACCAAAATTGTTCGACTGTGGATGATAACTGAAGTTGATGGGCGACGAGAATCCCATTCAGAGCCGTTATCAAACACCGATTCTGGCTGGCTATCACATTATTTTCGAATTTGCTGGTTGCCTCACCACCACCATCATCGTTTGTCGAGCTGTGCTGGCTGGTGTGTTGGATGCGTTGGGATACTTTTAAGTCACGCGCGATATGAAAGCACAACAACTTGCTTGGTGGATGGTGCGCACTGGCAACCCCTGATTTCCAGTGGACGTTTTCCAGATTTCCCCTGCAGTCGGTCGTCTCTGGATGATGGGTGAATCGTGCGAATGGGCAATGGAGCGTATGTTGAACGCTTGTTTTACTCCATACTCGTCATTCGGCACGGCAAAATTGCTGGCTGAACGTCGACAATGCCTGGCGACGGAGTTAATATGCAAGCAACATATGGCCCGATTCACTGCGATGCAAAACAGTTCCGCACTGTGATTATTGAACATGACACTGATTGATACAACACGCCTTGTCATGCAAATCCGACAATGCGACTGTGTGTGTACGACTGTATGGGCGGCGATATCAGCTGCGGTTTCGGCATATTTCACTGCGATTTTATCATCTCGAATGGATCTTTGCGACATGTGTGCCAGTTTGTCCATCATCATTTGAATTTCCCGAAATCTCTTTGAATACAAATCTTTGGTGATAAATCGAGATTGATGCAAGACTGCAATACCAACACATCCTGACTACCTCACGAAATCACATCTGCACACATCGGCCAAACGACAAAAAAACCATCGAATTCTGCTCGTTTCCTAGCAGCAACTCATTACATCCGCCTTCCAATCATTGAATTTCAAAACATTCACAAAGTCTCGAAAATAAATTAAAAGTTTATTTTTTGGCAATTTAAATTTTTTTTTTCTTTTTCGAATTTTGTTTGCCGACTTTTGGCTAGCAATTTTGGAGTGAATTCGAGTGAATGCGATCATTAAAACTGTTTGGTAACTTTTGTACGTTTTGAGAGGGATGAAGGGAGGGGAGGGGAGATGGTTGAAGTTAGAGGCTAAGAGGAGGAGTTTCACTGTTCCAAAATTTGTATCGAATTGATTGTCGAAAATTTTTATAAACAATTAAGCAAGATTGAAGCTTGTATCATCAATTCAAATTCTCGTCGATTCGCAAGAATGAAAAACTCGAGAAAATTCTCCGAAATTATCGCAAAAAAACCGTTTTAATGAATTTCGTTTAATTGGAATGCCAATTGTGAAATTTCGCTGCTAAAAATAAGTGCGAAATAATGCATTTGAATCATTGCTATGTTGGCATTGAAAAGTCAAGAGAGGAATACCAAGAGTCAACAAAAAAAAAAAAAAAAAAATTGAATTATTCGCAATTCATTGGAATCGCGAAAACAGAAGAATCTTGTGAAAATTTCACGATCAATTGGGTTGTTTTGATTGGACTGTTTCCACGGTGGTTTCGGCATCAATTTCACCGAAGCCATTCTACGAATTGGCTCAAAGCTCTCAAACTTCAATCGAATCGCTAACGGAAAAATGCTCCAAGACTCGACCAATTTATCATCTCCCACACGTTGTTTCCAACAGAAATCCTCATCGACAAATTTCTACACGGATTGCTATGCAAATATTTTCGGTGAAATTTCCACTTGGAAAATGATTTCTGTTTTCTTCAATTTGCATTTCACTCACTTAACAGCCATCAATTTCGTGGAAAGTTTTTGTTTGAAAAAGAAATTAAACCGCTTTTGACAAAAAATTCTCTTTGGGAAATTGATTGACTCATTTCGAGCGAAATTGGACACGAAAAAGCCTCCTGATGAGGACGCATGCTGTGAAATAGAGACACACGATTAGAATTACTTCCTCGCCATTTGCCTTTGTGAATTCATCAAGATGCATTTTAGAGTTCCGAAGGAGACAAGGAATCTACGTGGAGTATCTGCCGAGTACCCATCAATGTTGCCATTCCGTTCAAGAGAAACCTCGACGCCAAGCACACGTCAATATTCAACCAAGCACACACTCATCGATAACAATATTGTTTATGTTTTTGACTGCCTAAACAAATACAAACAAAATAGACGAATCAACCGCTAGATGTTAGTGCGTGAGCGTGTGCGTGCGTGTGTGTGTGCTATGACGATGGTTGTGTTTGGGATCATGTTAAAAATGCGGAAGCATATTTGAACGTTCAATAATGCTTCAAAATCGACAAAGACAACAGCAGCAACAATGGCAGCAGTAGTTAAGTCAATCGAAAAATAACAAACAGCTTTTCGGAATTCTGAATCGGTATTGAAATGCTTGTTGAAATGAAAATAGAAAATGGAACAAAAGCCGGATCAATGAATACGATGGTGGCTGAGACGATGGCCTGAGATGTTTTCAAACATGCGACGCTCAAATAGGAATAAACAAACTCGAAAGTATTCTCGCTGTTTTGCCCAAAAGGGTTTGAGCAAAAGACTCGACGATGCATCGCAATTTGCCGTGAGAGAAAACAAGTTGAAAATGCTCCGAATGATGAGAATGATTTGATGTTTGGAAAGTGTAATTAATGACGGGAAAAGTGAAAAGTTGCCATTCGGTTAGAAGACGGTTGTTTGAAATGATGTCGGTGATGTCGGCGCCGAAATGAATATTCAGATTGACGCAAAGCACACGGTCGGGCGGCAGTTCCTCAGAAACTCGTGTGACAGTGACATACAGACAATGATTGCCAGCCCGCGATGAGGTAATTCAAATATTGTCGTTCATCATTAAATAATTCGCGAGTTGTTTAGGAAACGAACCACGTGCTGCGTCCTACCGCATCGCGTCCGCCTCGATGGGCGGCCGTGACGCAAACGGTTAATCCTACCCGCTGGTTGGGTGCCCGACTTCAAACACCGCACGCTACCGTCACGCGTAATTCCGAATTAAATTTTGATTTTCGACTCGAAGAATAGAGCAATCATTTGGGTTTCGGCTGAAAAGGTTTCATTTCGATGTCATTCAAAATGAAATCATCGTGAATTTCAATCATAACTTTGTTTCCTTCAACTTTTTTTTTTTTGCTCAAATTTCTTGCCTTTTTCGCACCAGAAACGAATGACAACTTTGACTTTTCGGGTCCCCAGTTTTTTTGCCTCGCCTTCAGTCACTTGGAAGGCTTTGGCGACTTGAATAATTCGAATGGTCATTTTGATGAATCGCATTGTGGCTGCGACAAGAAATGGTTCATTTTTTCTGACCTTCTCGAAACCATCTCCGGAATGAATGACCTCCCAATTCACAGCTGCTCGAGAGAAACGCTCGGTGAAACTATCATTTTGCGGAGCACTGATAACGACTATGGCATCGTGACGGAGTTCGTCAATAAATTTTTCGAGCCTTGAATTTGCTCAATGAAAACCACTGGAATATCGAGAAAATGGAATGAGTCGACCATTTCCGCGTGGAAAGTTTGACCGAAATTTTCGTTTTCGAAATGGTTGATCCAAGCTGCTCATCTAGCGGCTTTTCGAAATCGAAAGATTCTTTCAAGGTGACATTTCGTTCAGAATGCAAACAATTTTCCGGGGAAAATGGAAAACTTTGGAAAATTAATTTTGTCGAGAAATGGTTTTGACGATGATTTGCATTGCACTTTCGATCCGAGTGGCGTTCTACATGCACTCCGTCAACTCCACCACGTCCATAGTCTCTCTCTCTCTCACACACCCACTCACACACAGACACGACTGCTTCGCCAACAAATGATAAAGTTTCGACTTGAAACCCATTTGGGGAATCGTATTTTTCGCGATAAGCCATTTTGTCATTTGCTATTCGTCTTCGCCATCAGCCATCACTAGTTCCACCATCATCGTCCTCGTACCAGCTCAATTTTTATTGTTGCTGTTGTTGTTGCTTCTGTTGTAAAAACAATATTCCACACAAATCGAACGATTCGGTATTTGCTGTGGGACATCCCGACGTGTATGAATGTCAACAGATAATATGCAAAAATTGAAAATAAACAGAGTCTCGAATGGAAGATGAGAATAAACGACGAGCGACGAAGACTTTGCCCAAAACGACGAGCGACGATTCGAAATGGAAGAAACGAAAAAAAAAGAATGGAATGGAAAACATTTCACGAATTCGAATTTATTGTTATCGATTGGGAGTGACATGTTGGGTTCGATTTGTCGTCGTCGTTCGGTTCGGTTTTGTTGGGTGGTTTGTTTGTTTTTCTTGAGACGACTGTTTTAGGGGATACCGAATTTGATCAACGAATCGGATGGGATTTTTCCGTTTTGCCGGTGGCTGTTGTCGCAATCGGAGGGAAGGGGGTGAATGGTCGGTCGGGTGATGAAAGGTCGATTCAGTTGATTTGGGAGACATTTTCGTCATTTGAGTTGATTTCAATTTGCAATGAGGCCTACGCAGTCGGACAAATTGTACGTTAACCCCAAATGGAGCATAACCGCGGGGGACATGTGATGAGTTGGTCAGGATTGTTATTTGCCCAAAAGAGCGCAATGGATGATTTTTGTGTCATCGAACCGAATTGGTCTGATTCGGAATCGAACCCAACCGGGTCTCGTTCCCGCAACCAAAGTAGCTCAGTCACTAATCATTGACTTGCAAATAGGTTCGAATCGAAAGCATCAAGCACATTCAAGTGATTCGACAACGTTACACAGCAAAAAACGATTGTTGAAAGCAATAAAATCATTCGATAGCTCTTCACGGTGAGCCGACTCGAACTGAAAGAGAAATTTAAGCGATTTTTATTTTCATTTTTTTTATTTCTGGTGAAAACCATCAAAAGGTTCCCATCTTCATCGATTCAGCACCAAACAATAATTCATTTTTTTGACATTTTATTGTCGAAACACAAGAAATTGCAAAGTCAGTGACATGATCGCATCTCCCAAAGGCCCGTCTCGGATGAAACTCATGGAACATCATAAATTATGCAAACGTTGAGCCAATATCAGCATTACATGTCGTGTATTTATTGCAAACAAACACAGGTAACTCGGAAATTACCTTGGTAAGTGATGTGCGATAAGGAAATGAGCAGAGTGAGTGAGAGAGGAAGCGCACATACGCGTCAAACGATTTTCAAAAGGGAGACACCTCGAAACGGGAGAATTCATGGCATTCAAAATGTATGGGAGATTTCGTTGTGTCGATCCCCGCCACAGATTGCTCATTCCGGCCGTAGACCTTCCGACGTAAGCATTGTTTATCGCAGGTCACCGTTTTCGAAGGTTTCTTGCCATCGATGAGGTTATTTCTTCATTGGCGTTGCCGTCGAAGCCACCGCTTGTTGTCTTCTATTTTTATCGCCATCGCATATAGTCAGATTTTCATTGCTGTCCCCCCCCCCACCCCCCCCCCCCCCCCACCCCGAC
>JANSTV010054604.1:0-13203 GCA_027564135.1 Lestremia cinerea
GAATTTCCAATGCAAACGGTCGACCGGTATTGTTTTCAAGTGAATGAGAATTCCTTTCTGGAAAAAGTGATAACTGCACTCGATTTTCGAATGGGAATTGTTCGAGACGAGCAATGCGACTCGTCGACCGTTGAGAGCACTTGACATTCGTTCAGGAGCGTTGGTTCTTGAGAAGCAGTCGAGATGCCAACATTGTTTCATAAGCCACGGGCTCTCGACGGAGCTGACGGATGTGTGTTTGACATCCACCTTGCGTCACTCGAATCATCTCAATTTTTGAGCTCAACTCCGCTACACCGATGGCCAATGAGGTGTCACTCATTTTCATTGCCGTGATGGCCGAATCGCAGTTTTTTTCAATTCAACGATTTGCCTGGGCCTTGCACACAACATGCACTCCCGCATGCGATTTGTCCGAAACCCGCAAAACCAGCCGCATCGACCGTTTCTCAAATCACCTGAAAAACCGGTCTGTGATGGCAACGTGCGTACATCATTGCCAAAAAGTCGCATGCAGTCGCTAATGTGAATGGCAGTGGAAATAATTATTTAATTTTAATGACAGTTCGGCTGATGGGCACCGTCAGTTGAGCGATAAATGAACCTTCGGCATCGTCTTACCCCCAAAAATATGAAGAAAAAAACGAAAAAGAGAACGAAAAAATGGTTTCGGTCTTCGGCAAACATCTGCCGCAACCAACAAACACCAGTCGTCTCGAATTTTTCGAAATGCAAACATTCTCGCTACAAATACATCCACAGCAGCAGCAACAGCAACGACTGAAGAGCCTTCGGAGACACCGGGCCCAATCGGCTTCGATTAAGCGACATCGAC
The DNA here is from genome assembly GCA_027564135.1 of Lestremia cinerea. NCBI lineage: Eukaryota > Metazoa > Arthropoda > Insecta > Diptera > Cecidomyiidae > Lestremia > Lestremia cinerea. Next base: position 836 of record JANSTV010054604.1, read on the forward strand.
GAAGGGTATTTGACTTGTGGCTAACATTCGAAGGACTTTCAGTGCATTCGATGAATGTCGATTGGCGGATTGCACATACGCATTCGAAAACCAGTCATTCGAACAATGTGCGACGACTTGAGTTTCATGTTAAGGCAGTCGTGCAGAATTGAATGACCTCAACGGTTGCACTCTCGAAATTTCACAATTTCAAAACTCGGTAAATCAGTTGATCCGCTTCGTTTGGAGAAGTTTCGTCGTTGGTTGCACTACGATACCGTCATGCAAACACACACACACACACTCACAAACTTCGCAAAGTGAAAAGCGAACATCCAAAATGGCAACAAAAATCGCTAGCATTCGCATGTCCTTAGCCTCGATCCATGAATAAATGACGTTGAACAACAAAAAGACCATTTTTCATTGCATTTTGGTGTCGCTCCGCTGGAAGAATCCAGCACACACAATGCGCTCGTCTCTGGCATGCATTCGCAGCTCACTGACTGCCGGAGGACACGAAGGGAAAAACACATTCATCTCACATTTCATATTGTGTTCGGGTTCGTTTGGTTCTTTCGACGAGTTGAGTCGAGTTGAGTCGAGTTGAGTCGAGTTGAGTCGAACTGATTCGAGCTGTGTAGAGTCGAACAACAGCAAAAAAATATAAAAAATAAAATAGCGGAGGAAAAATGAAACAGACAAACCGAAGGAAGGAAGAGAGAAAAAACAAGCTGAATGTTGTTGCCTTTCATCGTGGCTTCGTTTGGGCTCATTAATTCGAACATGTGGCGGATGGCCCGACAGCAACCGAGCGAACGAAAAGGTGGTGTTTCCATTTCACTGTTTCCTTGCACTTCATTTCCTGACTGCGATCCAAGACTCGTACATAAAAGCACGCATACACCAACACAGACACACGCACACGAAAGACACCGACAGCTACACCTTGCAACAACCGTTTGCCAAACATTCGACCAACGAATACTCCCCTCTCGACCAATTGTGTGTTCGAAACGAAATTTACGTCATCAAAATTCAAGCGCAGCCCGCCACAGTTGCGATAACATACCGTCTTCGAAGCAACGCGTCTTTATCTGGCCAGGCTGTCGCTGTGTCACTGCGCTCGCAAACAATGCAACATTCATCCTTGAATCTCCGTTCGTCTTTCCATTCGAAAATCACTGTGAAGAATTGTTTAATATCGTCACGTACAGTCAAGGTGAACGAATTATAGTTTGCCACAATGATCGCGGTCTGTGACCACGCCGTTGCTAGAATTTCAATCAAAATCTGTTGTTGTTCGCCAACGATTCATCCATTTTAAGTCAACACCACTTTTGTTGTTTGAGTCCGGTGCGGCAGACTCCAGTATCTAGAGCACACAAGACCCACAAAGAGTCTCTTTGTTCGATTACCGATGTTAAATAAATTAGTTTAATTTGATAAAAAAAAGAAGAATGAAAATCACGCCAAATGCGCACATTTCGTTTTTGTCAGTGTCACACCGACGGCGATGACGACGTGTCTTCGGGTTCGCTTGTGTGTGTGGTCGGTTATCGCGATAACATTATTTGATTTTCATTTACATAAGATTCAAATTAAAAAATTTTTATCTACAAAAATTATCAAAAAAATGCGCTACGAACAAGAGATAAAGCCGGAATGTCGGTAATTCGATGTGCGATGTGTGTCGTCTGGCTTGCCATTCGGTAGCCACTTTCTTCATTTAAACGAACATTCTGGGATTGTTGGTGGGATGCGGCAAGTTGCACTACTTCCAGTTTCGACGAGTGTGAGCTAAGTGATGAGCAAAACTTGAGCAATTTCCTTCTAGTCTTGAAAAGCTGCACAAGTTGCGCTGGCTGAAAAGTAGTACTAGTCGCAGTACTAGAATGCAAACCGCATAAATTACCGCAGAAATCCCTCAAAAACCCCGCAAAACCCAAAAACTCTTTTGGATTATGAGGCCAACTATAATTGCTCAAGCAAAACTCAGCTTCAAAAAATCTCGCACGAAATTTACGATCAATAAACCATTCAAAGTTTGATTCGAGTTTATTTTTATCGCGCAGCTGATCTGCACCGCACAGAATCCGCAGTGACCACGGATGATCCAAAAATGAAACGACGAGCGAAAAGCAAAAAAAAGAAAAAAAGATAAAAAAAGGAAAAGAAAGAAATAGAATTCGATGGTCGACATAATTTATTTTCATTGAAAAATTATTAAATAATAATGTTGTTTGCACAGCGAAGAACGGAAAAGCGGCCAGGCATGACTGGCTGTCATTGGACGAATTATAAACAATTTCAAGTGAAAATTTGTGTGTCGACATGATCTCTGGTGGTGCTGGTTTGCTGGTGTCTCGCTGAATGGAGAAACAATTTAATCAAATTGTGCCGTTCTGTGAAATTCATTATGAAATTAAGTCGGGCTTTGTGTGCAATCTGTGTTTGGAATTCGCACCGGGGCAACCCTTCATTAACGGCAAGCGGCTTTGTCTTTGTTTGAATTGATGGATTTTTGGAGGAACAATTTCACCGGGAACGTGCACCGTTCCGCAAAAGGTGAAGGCTGAACTCAGGCGATGAATGGAAACAGAAAAGTCGTGCTTCAATTTGGTCGAGCCAATGGAATTTTTAAATCGTTTCGTCATCTTCAATCATGCCACTGCCATAAAACTGTCTCGAAATGCCAAAACAATCAAGTGCTTGGAAATTCGTCAGATAGAACGCACAACAGACAAACACACGCACACTCACACGCACACACCTATACTTCTCCATCTCAGCTGCACGATCAACGGTCGTAAACAAAATCACCGCCAGTCCATTTCCATTGTCGTCATGCATGCTCGATTCTGCTCACAATCGACGCACACACACACACACGCAGACATTCAAAACGGTTTTTGAATGATTACCGTTTCATTAGAGGGATTTTAGGGATCAAAGACGCAACAAAAACACTTAAGAAACCTCAGCGCTAAGCAAAATAAATCTACTTGAAGAGAAATAGTTTATGGCAGTCGGTTTATCGGCACGGAGTGCGTTCCCATACAGTCGAATGAAGAAATATTCTCGTTTTCTGTTGATGCCCAGGATTTTCGAATGATAAATTTTGGGATTATTGACAAATGAAATTTCGCTGAGACCGAATTGGCTCAAGGGGAATCATGTGGGTGACTGAGGTCATGGTAGCAGTTGGGCAGGAGAGGCGGGTGGACGCTGTAGCTGATCAGTTAATTATCGATTTGCGATAGGGGCTCCCAGTCGGAATTCATTTCCTGCTGGCATTTCCTCTCGAAATGGCTCGTTGGTCGACCGCACTGCCATCTGTCGATCAAAAATCATTCCGAAATTGAAAAAGTAAATCATAAATGAAAAAGAATCGAAAAAAGAGAAAATAGAAAGAAAAAAACACCCGTTCATCAAATCGATTCCGTCAAACAGAGCACCGTCCGCACGCACCACCCGTCCCGAATCGATTCGAATGAGAATCGAAAAGCCAGAATGTTCATACAAAATGTAAATATCAATTGTGAATTGGATAAAAATAGTTGAATTGCTTGTCTGACTTGCGAGCATGCTAAATGCTGAACCATTGCCTGGATTGACAACACCATTATTCAGCAACTCGTTCACATATTAATTCGCATCGGCACAAAACGGCCATTCATCAAATTGCTATCCATTTTCCATATTTCCAATAATATATTTCGATTGGTTTTATGTTTAAATCTTTTCATGAAAAATAAATGGCATTCTTGTGTTGTGGTGATGGGGCTTGTGTTGGTATACGACGGCAGGCGACCGGAGGGGGTTGAAATCGATGGATGGACGACCAACCAGTTCTGCTGACTGATGGGTTGTTGTTGTTTGCATACGTCTATCATCGTTTATCGTTTGTTTGGTTTATTTGTTGGCGGTTTGAGTTGGAAATTTGTAAAGATGTTCCCATTAATAAATTGAAATTATTGATTTTCCAACGGAAAAGTTCAAAGAGAAGGGCTGTTGCGGATTTCGCTGAGGCAGATCGTGGTCGCTACTCTCTATCTTCTTCCATTTTGAAAATCACGATGTTGATTTCAATTAAAAATACCAATCTCAATGGCAACGCGATGGCAGGAAAGGGTTGACCGAACCCTGTCGCGTTTCACGACCCTCCATTTTGATGAAAAAATTCTCAAAGTCAACGTCATTTGCTCTGATAGATTTTCAATTTTGTTTGCGATGAAATTTCTCTGCGAAAATCCAATTTCGACGCGAACGCAGAAAGCAAAGAAAAAAAGCAAGACAAAAATATTCAATCGTTGAGCAATCGAATCAAAATCATCGAGAAGGAATATCATTGCCGAACTCAAGGACGGATGCGTCGTCGCGATCGAAGACGAGCTGATTCTTCAGCCAACAAAAGAACACCAAATTCCCTCTTTTTGCTCGGTCATGTTGAACAACGGAGTTCTGTAAGAGAGTCGAATGCCAATGAATTCAAAGTAGTTTGCTGTCGTCACCGAATTGTTCACGAATACAACGACGACGACCACCGAGCTTGGAATAATAGCATTGTAACGACATGCAGATGAACCGAAAATTCAATCGCATGTTTGAAATCAATCAAAACGAAACGAAACAGGCCCGAAAAAATAGAAGAGCCGACCGCACGAGGAAAATCGAACAACGAATTTCAAACGCATTTTCCGATATCTCGTCTGTTTGCTTATCATCAAATTACTATTGGAACAAACGAGTAACAGTCAAACGAAGCGATTCTTGTTTTCGTTTTTTTATTTAATTTTTTTTTTTTTGGTTTTTTTTTCATTTTCGAGCACAATATTTCTTTTTCGATTTCGTAATGGATTCGTTAATTTCAGATGTTTACAAACGTTGTTGTTCCACAAATAATAATTAGTTTGCTCGGGTTATTTTCATTTCAAATGCGTTCGGAGCTCAACGAGAATGAAAAGCTCGAAATGAATCGAAAAATTCATTTTTGCTGGTTCGACCTTGATTGGCCTGATGAATATGCTGTGTGTGTGTGTGTGTGTTTGTGGGTATGTGGAGAGTGGAGGGGGGAATGATACTTTGTTTGACAGCGTTTGTGAACTGGTGCGTAGCAACGGAGCTCTCTCATCTCAGCAGTCAACTTGCCTCTAAGAATGAATGGGACTTTTGAAGTTGAATTCCCAGCTCAGCATCGACAAAACAGCCAAATTGCTAAGAGACATTTCGGCAGAGCATCTCCCAAAGGGGCACTCCAAACCGTCACGTATGCGCTCGTGAGATTGACAATCCAACCTGACTCTGGCATCCCATACGATTAATAGCCCCGCCATGACATTTGTTGTGCGGGGCATTTGGTGGCAAATCATCGCAGCCGACAAAAAAAACGTTTCCGCGAGAATATTACGAGAATTTCTCCTTTCAAAACATCGACGGTGAAGAGCTCTATCGTTTCTGCGAAGATAAAAAAAGAGAAAAAAAGAAAAAAAAACTTCAATTCTCGCATCGCAAATCGTTTTGAGGAAATAGCAATTTGTTAAACGAGAATTATGAAAAAAGAGCCGAAATGCCACAGGAATCGCATTGCGCATGAATATGCAAAGCAATCGACCCGGTCGGTCAAGAGTGTGCTTCGTGGTGGATTTGGTGAGAGTAGAGTAGCTGAATGCGGGCGAAATAGTTAATTCACACTTTGTGCACGACAAATAATTGATGATCAAATCAACCCAACGTAGCGAATTAACGGTCGCTTTCAAGGAGTTTTCTCGCTGATTGCACTTTGCCCAATGGAGCTCTCATCTCGACAACCGAAAACATATTTCGAATTTCCCAAATCGAATCGCATCATTCAAGCACTTGAATAAAGTTTCGATCGAACGAAATTGATTGCAGAAGCTCTTTCGACGGGACATTCCATGGGAAATGCCGAGTGTCGTCGATTTGAAAAATGAATTGAATGAATTTTTTTCATTTTTTTTTTTTTGAATTGAACTACAAAAATAGTTTACGAATGAATTTTATATTTTCGCATCACCGAAACCAACCACAAAATCAAATTAAACTCACCGCTGCGGTAATCGCAACAACAACATGGTTGAACCGATCTGAATGGCAGCGCCGCCGAAAGAAAGGAAAGGAAAAAATGAAACGAACTAAACCAAACCAAACCAAACAAAACCATTACAATTATGATTATTGATTTTTCTTTTTTGATATTTTACGGTTCAATGGGATGTGGTCGTTATAACCATCGAGACCGGTGGCAATCAAACCAAAAAGAATTCTGAAACCGAAAAGCAACCAATCCATCGCCAGCGCAGCCATAGCACGTCGAAATAGAAAATGTTTCAGCAGCAATTGGTGGTGTCGTAATGGCAACAACACAGACAACAGACAATAGATTCGTTTTGATGGACTTCGAAACGATTTCTGTACAATGCACAGAGTTTAATCGATCCACCAGCACAGTTACCGGCATATGCTGCCACACTGACAAGCGTTGTCGCACCAACGGACCAGCATGGTCATAGCATAAGATGCTGTTCGACAACGGCCATTGGTTCTGAGCAGGCAATCGCACCGCAGATGCAGCAAACACAACAAATTGATATCGGAAGACAACCTCAGTCCCATGCTCGTTGCTTCAAGCCGTTTGCGGAAGCACCGCAAGAGCAACAGCAATGATATTCTCGTCGGAAAACTTGAAGGCGAAGCATCGACGAAGAACAAAAATTGGAGAAAAAGTCAGACTGTTGTGACGGTTTTCCATTCAATTAAAATCACATTGAGAACCCCATTCAGCGTCAACGCACACTCAGCCACCAGCAACTTTCCACAAGCACCCCGGGAATCACATCAATGTTTATGAGCATCGACACACCGCATCGTCTTTTATTCGAGTTAGATTTATGGCTTTCACAGCTAATGGCATCGACAATCGATTATTTCCACAAATCGCTTTCAATTTGCTCATTTTGACGATGCCGCATTTGAGGTCGGTCGATTGCGTTACGCATTCTTCGTTTAGACTCTGCTCCGACACGGCCTGTGTTGATGGGTGGGAGGTGTGATGATGGTGGCGGTGGTGGGGGTGTGGCAGCGGCGACGTTGAAAAAGTTGCGGTTGAATTCACCCGTTCAGCCACTGGGCGCAATTAATCGAATAAAACCGAATAAATATTGGATTGAGTCATTAATTAATTTTTCCGTGTGGATTTGCGGAGGAAGAACGGATGGCAGCCGGTGCTCGAGCTCGTATCGAATCGTTGATCCATTTTTCATCACCGTCAATGGCCATTTGTGTCAAATTCAAATGCACGGAAACACAAAGATTCGGTCAATCATTAGTGATGAATCGACTGACCCAAAATTCAATGTTTCGCTCGGTTTCAATTTGCAGACGTATCTTCGACGGTTGATAGCATTCAAATTGAATTGCTAATCGAATTATCTGGCCGTGTGACGAATCCCGTTGACCGTTTTCCATTTCGAACAATGTCGCATTTTGGATGACCGCTGTTGCTGCGCTTCCCCCGGGCGAGAGACATCAAACATCAGTTGGCCGTTTGTCATAATTCGTTCGTGGCCAATGCTAATTGCAAATTGAATTTCAAATAATAAATTCGATTCGAGCTATGAACAATGCGAGAAATGTAGGAAATTTAATCTCCGCAAATGCCAGCCGGCTGACGCTTGCCGGATTCCATAAGCACATAATGGTAACGCAATTACCATTTCAACGCCATTGACCCAAAAAAGAAGAGACAATTTTATTCAGCTTTTGCGAATTGTGCGAATGAAGGCTGCGATATGGTTCATCTTTTTTGATGGAAAATATCGACGTCGGATGTTTTCGATTAGATGATAATAATCACTCATTCTTCCATTCAGCACTGAACTTTTCACTCTTCCACTCTTGCATTTGAAAAAAAAAATATATTGGGACATCTCCTAGGAGATCCTATCCACTACTTTCCCCTCTCTACTTCCCATTCTCCATTCATTCTCTACCCGTAAATGAATTATCACATCATCCTTTGTTTCCCCCTCCAGTCTCCAATCCCTCTCCACTCTCCCCCTTTACTCTCCAATGGATTTTCCTCCTGAATTTTCTAAAACTGGATTTTGATAAAAAGAAAAGATGGAAAATTGTTCATTGAAAATTGATTACGACCGTTCAATTTGTAACTACTTGCTTCCGGTGATTGCAGTGGCAATGCACCAATCCTTGTTTGCTTGTGATTGGCATCTTCGATGCCAATAAAACTTTAACGATCAAGAATTATTCTCACAGTTGGACACCGAACCGATATCGAACGATTCAATGTATGTCAGCCAGCCCCCGTCGAGATATTGGTCTCATTAAAATCCCAAGTCCCCGAATCACCTTCCATCAGCAATTCTCCGTTGAGTTTTCCATCGAAATGTAGAATCTTTGAGAAAATAAATCAATATCGGGCTGATTCACCGAAAACAGGACAAAAAATAAAGCAAACTTTTCATTCAAAGCATTTTCCAGTTGGAAAGAGGTTCGTCAAAATTCGTTTCCGAAAACGCCATTCACAGTCGAAAATGTTTTCCACTCGAAGTTGATGGCGATGGCTCTTATTTCATTAATTCAAAGTTCACTCCGATCCCAAAGAAGCGACCTTCGCATGAAATATTAACTCTGGCGGAAAATGAACAGACATCGGCCGAGAATGACAGTGTCGAGCTGAAGAGGTGACGTTTGAATCAGATGTATATCACCGGGGCGGCAGTGCGCGGTACTCATTCATTAGCTGGAATGTCATTCGATAAACGCTTTGTACGTGAGCCATTACGGCCAACATCTACGACATTTATATTGTCCAAATGATGTTCCACATAACGGCACTTGATGTGCGAGTGCTTTCCGGTCGAGCTTTTCGTCTGGCTATTCCACTCGGTAGATAATTAATTTAGAATAAACAGATTAAACGCGACCATTGACGGGCGCAAAGTGCGAATCGGATCTGTGAGTTTCGTTAATTTGACGAGCATTTTCTTTCACTCGGCCGGGCTCCCATTCAGGAAAACCCGAACCATTCGTCCGGGCCGAGGTTAATTAGCGCATAAATTCATTCGAATCAATTCAGAGCTGCGGCTGCTGCTCGTTTCAACGAGCCTCTACAAAACCCCCGGCAGCACTCGCTCTAATTAGGTTTTCCACGTCGGATTTTTCTTTATTTTCTCTGCATTTGCATTTCAAAATGAATTAGAGAATTTCCCAACGCCTACACTCATCGCGCACTGAATGGTCAAGTGTTGCGCTGCGTTGTGAAGCGCTTGTTCTCCACCATTTTGTCGTCGCTTCAACGACAATTTTGCTCGCTGTGAGCCAGTCCGAGAAGCATCAAAATCGAGAGGAAAACCATTTTTTTTTTGTGTTTTTTTCGCCATTCGATTCGAAGGTCGCCGCAAATTCGCTGCGATTGATTGAGCAATCCCAGCGAATGGCATTCCAGTCGATTATCGAATTGCAAGCAATCGCACCGAAGTTCAATCCTCAAAGCATAAAACAATATTCATCTGTTGACGCGTGCAGTCACACGAGCACAGCCGTAATCAAGGTCAAGAATTGTGTTTCGAATAATCGACTTTTTTCGTTTTTGTTGTTGTTGTCGATTGTTTTTAATGTGCAGTCGCGTCGATGCGAACCGCGATCCAAACCGGTTTCTTGTCGTGGAATTGGTGCTTGTTCGCAATGCGGTTTGCGATCGATTACGAATCGATGGCTGGGCATGACGAATCATTCATGAAAAATGCATCGGCACTGCTCTGAAGTCTCTCTAGTTGCAGTCTACCGCCTCGCTCCGTCCCCTTCCGTCCACCAGCCATTGCATCACGACGTGTCCGCTGCCGAGTACGTTTCGCTGAATTCGACCATCGAAACGAGATTAGTGACCGCTTTGTTTACTCCATTCGAGCACAAGTCGTCTTCAGCACACATCGACACTCGTCCGTGTGGTCGAGTGCTTTTACCTTGGCTTTTGTTTACTCTCAATTTCGAAAGAACTTGACATGCATTCGCACCGAATTTCTGTGTGTGTTTTCGGCAGATAGTTGCCATTTAACGCGCTGGCTCGACGATATGACGCATTTCGAGTGGAATGGCCGTGCCGTCTGTCACATTCAAGCCTGGCATGCCGCAGCGTTTCCATCGTTCACCGGTGATACCGTGGCCGTACATTTGCATAATTTTTGTGTGTCTTCGGTTTGGAAATGCGCGCGACAGAAAGCAAAAACAAAGCAGCGATCCAAAATTCAGCTGAAAACATGAAAATTCATGCGATGAATTTCATCTCGCCATGATCCCACCGTAGGTACCGAATGGTAATCACCGTGGCTTTGTTCGCCGCAGCAATCGTCACACCGCACATTGAATCACAAAAACTTCCATACCGCATGCAAATTCACGTACATGCAAAACGTTTTCGAACCGAGAGCCGAAACATCCATTTTTATTTGCGAATGATTTTGATTCGAGCAGAAAAAAATACAGCAAACGCGTCGCTTCTCTGAAGTGCGCGCTACGGTCGCATCCAGTCCGACATTGTTGCGGCTTATGCCGTCATTCCATTATTATTTCTCGCGGTATGACTATCAACCGCTTTTTCTGTCGTTCGTCTCCGGTCGTATACACGTTCCGCCCTCCCCAGTTGAATACCTCCAGCGAGTCACGTTAATCGTACGACATGCGTGCCCAACGATACAATTCTCGCATGTAATTAATGACGTTACCGACTCAATTACAATAAATCGCTTGACCATGAAGGCTGCGTGGCCAACAGTTTGCTGCGAATAGCAGTCTGGGATCGGTAACAGATCGGCATCGATTAATCCCACACTTGAACCAGCCTCCATTCAACGGCATTCAGTTCCCATCGATGTCGTCCTTGAGCCGATTTATCCTCCGAGTCAATTACGCGGAATAACTGTTATTGCACGCGATTCGCTTCGGGAAATCTATCGCTGCACCGGTGAGTGGGTGGTCGACATCGATTCGATTCTGTCGAACAGATTCTTTGACCATCCGCTTCGAAAATTCTTGCGAAATATTCACCATCCGGCGGCATTTAGCCGCTCAATGCACATCTAATTAGCGCGACCATTTCAATACGAAAATCTCATCGCAACACATCAAAATATCGCATCAGCATGTCAATGTGCGATGAAACATCGGCCATTAACACCTCCGAACTGAACCAGTTGAGTGATGTTTGTGCGAGAACCGCGTCTGCCGCTTTGTCGCTCTGCCAGCAGATGGAATTTAAGCAGTTCTCTTCTTCTTCTTCTTCTTCTTCTTCTTCTTCATATATTTTTTTCAATCAACCGATGGAAATGAATAAAACATCTCGTTTATTTGTTTTCGATCATTTTCATGTGGCGCGTGAGTGTGTGCGATAAACAGATTGATGTGAAGTTGAAATGCGAGAATTCTCGCAAACGCCAGAAGGAACAGTTTCGGGTACGCTGGGTGCGATACGCGCTTGGTCTACGATTGAATCGATCGAAATTAAAAGATTTGATAGCCAAACAACACATCGACCGACTTAATTAGCATAAACAATCGATTCAAATCGTATACGGTATTGTCGAATGGTAATTTCCGACTGGATGAGGCCTTAAGGTTCGTTCACAGTGTCGATTGGCTTTAACGACGGTCCCGTGGAAAATCGCTCTCCGGCATTTCTTCGGCTCAACTCGTTTGTTCCGAGGAGAAGCCGATTCCGAGCACCGCCGTCACTGTGAACCACGCCGAATGCCATTGATGGGAATATAGGCATTACGCATCGGAATGATGTGAATTGGTCAATCGAGACGATTTGGGTGAATTTATGGAATCCAGTAGTCGATATCACTTCATAATGACTCGACACTAATTGCCACCCATCTGAATTTATGGCTTCGTCCAACTGAACCGAAGCGCCGGAAGTTTGTCGATTGGACGGTTCAGCTTTCTTTGCAATGATGATCCAGTCCTTGACCTCTAACCCCATTTCAAGGTGCATCCGTTTGACGTCTATCACATTCATCTCGATACTGCCATTGCCGAACAAACGAATCCAATCAACATGAAATATTCAACAAACAATTTCAATAAATTAATATTTAATTTGTGCATGCAAAACAAAAACAGTGAAAATTTGCAAAAAGAAAAAACAAGAAAATTAAAACTATTATTTCATTTTTCGCATGGCAAACTCAGCAAGCCATCGTGCCGTTTCCATTTCGAGGAATCATAATTCTCATTAAATTTGTATTTCTCATCGCATCGCATTCAATTTTCCGCGCATTTGTAACAATGATGCCACTTTATTATTGAATAAAAAGTTAAACAAACGCTGGATGGCATCGGCAATATGA
>JANSTV010054615.1:0-25857 GCA_027564135.1 Lestremia cinerea
AATTATTCTGCATGTTTGAATGAATTGCGTTTTGCGAATTCAGCCTTAATGTGGGCTCCAACATAGCCTTCAATGCGACCCAAAATTCCTCACACCTTGACTTTCATCATGCAAAAGGTCACTTGACGAATTGCATAATTTTCTTTTCAAATTTTCACGTGTTTTTTCTATTACAAATGGCTTTTCCATTTGAATTACATCAAACAACATGATTTTTCCTATGGACTGTGTTTGTGTTTGGGCTTCTTGTTGGGTCGTGCTAAGTTTGTTGAGTTCCTTCAAGAAAAAGCTACCTATTGACACTGGCCCACGCCATTCAGCGACTAATGTTCGACTGATCGACGTAAGCTCAGAGAAAGTGAAAGAGAAAAGAGAGAAACAATTTTTATTATTTGAAATGCAATGTCATTCCATTGTTAACTTAATGAAATGGTGGAAACCCCAGAAGCAGAACCAGCAACAACGGCAGCAGCTAATGACAAAGACGCACAAGAGAAATCCCAACTCCATTCTAAAGTAACAATATGCGAAATGTACAAGCTACAAAAAGAGTAACGAAAAAACCATGCGAGCAAAGGTATGCATAATAAAATGAACTGAAAATTCTTTTATTTTGATTTGCCTGTGCCAATAGCATCTTACCCATTTCATTCGTACTCTTTGACAGAGACAAATCCATCCTAAGTCTTGTGAAAAAGTATTATAGGATCTTTTTCCGTCTTGTTTAAATCGCAAAATCGTACAGGATCTGCATTTATTTGAATATTTGACTATTATGAAGATGAGGTGGTAGAGGCCTTGCATCAACAGTGAAATCACCAAGTGAATGTTCGAGAACTATACTAACACTGGGGATGGAATATGCCCGATGTCATTCGTATTATTTATATAATGCCAGAACGACAAAAAATATAGTAAACCATGAGAAATCGCAATGTGCTGTTGCATGTCGAACGGTTTCAGTTAATTTTAAATAATAGATTAAGCCACCCAGTGGCATTTTGAATATTTACCGAATATGTATTTACCGTTGTTGCTTCGTATATTGTGAAAAACTCTATGAAATTTTAGTAGCCTTTCATTCGAAAAAAAAAATTCGAAAATCCGCATTTAACCATAATCATCGATTGCAACTCAAATGCGACAACGTCTCTGCTCATTGATATTATGTAATACAGTAAAAGTCCATTTATCCGGCGGCCAAGGTGCATGGGATGCCGCCGGATGTCTAAAATCGCCAGATGATCGAATTTTTTGTTTTTCTTCGAGATTTCAGGTCTATTTCACTGTAATCAAGAAAATGTGAAGAAAACATAAGAAATAAAAAACATATTAAAAAAACTATTTTTGGTTGCACCTTAGGCTCTTCCGACTTTTTAAACGCGAGATTACGCATTCTGCGAAGAAGCATCAGATCGATCATTTCAGAAATCAGAGACTTTAATCACTCTGTTTGGATACTGGATTATAGGACCACCGGTTAAAAGGCAGCCGGATAAATGGACTTTTACGTAGTTCCAAACACCTTTCAAATTGATTAACTCAATTTCGGAGAAAATATTTTATTTCAGAAGAGAATTAACTGAATGAGTGATCGCCATTTTTCGCGTAGAGAAGTGGACGGGATGTATGGGTTCTTCCTCCTAAATCAAAATTATTAAGCTTTAAAGCAATAGAAACTCAAGGAAATGCCCAATAAACCAATCATAGCAATCCATAAAATCGAGGAAACTGTTAAATGCCAGAGTCGAGATGGTTGTGTTTCGTGATGGAGGGGGGCTAAGCTAAGATTGACGATTGTGTGCTATGTACATATTTTTGTCGAAGTCACATCAAACAGTGCCTCACGCTCGCTTGAAACGTCTATAAGATATCGCGATTGTCTTAAACGGATTCAGTTTATCGCCAATGAGGCACTATTTGATGGTTTTGTTTCGTATGTCGAAATCCCCGTTTACATCGCATTGTGCTATGTAGATTTGCGAACAAGTAGAAATCACCGACCATCCTTTATAAAATGCCCCGAGATGTCACTGGATTACACTTCACCAGAGACAACGTACTGACGACGAAGAACATCAACAACGTCACCATAATCCTCTGCGCTAAGTTCAAAATTCTATGAAATAGACCCACTTATGGAATGGCTGGATGAAACGCGAGGACTTCTGGATCTTACTCGCTTCGGAATAATCAGTCACCTGATGCGTCTCATTGTCCGTCTGGTATTTCAAGTTCTCCTTCATTTTCCGCTTTGGGGATAGGTCGACTATCGGTTTGAAAATTTAAAAACAAAAAAAAATTAGGCCAGTCGGGTTGAGTTTTTGCAAAGCTAATCATCCTAGATTTCGACTCTAAATTTCTGAAAGACATTCAACATAATATGTGCTCCGTTCCCCGCTCGTTCTAATCGCCTGCAGTTGCCAGATTTTCCATTTTTTTGTCGTTTTGGTCATGCGTCATGAGCAGTTCGCGGACTGTATGCGAGCCGGTGGTTCGCAAACTGTTTGCGAAGTCAAGAGTCTCATTGGACGCAGTCATTCGGGCTTGATATTTAGTATGCTTCGTTTACCAAATGCAATCCGAGTAATTCAAAGTTTTGTTCGGCTATCATATTTTCGAAAAATGATACGTTCGATGAAACGTGCGTCGGCAAACGCAGTATGCATTTTTCGCGTCGTAGTGACGTTGTACGTGCCCAGCTTTATGGCACGCACTGTACACCCTGGACTTAAGCTAATGCGATGTAAACGAGGCTTTCAACATACGAAAGAAAACCATCAAATAGTGCCTCATTCATTGGTGATAAATTGAATCAGTTTACGACAAATGCGATATCTTATAGACGTTTCAAGAAAATGTGAGGCACTGTTTGATGTGACTTCGGCAAAAGTAGAGGTCGGGCGCAAATTGTTTCCGAGAAGAAGAAGGGGAACCAAGAATTGTAGTTGAATATTTCTATAAACAACCGTGCCTCCCATTGATCTTATTTCTAACTGGAATGAGCTCCGCAAATCTATAAAGCGCTAATTGAAAAAAAAAATCAAATTAATCGTCAATTGATTTCAAATCCAAAGATGGCGCTTGTTCATGAATAAGCGCCATCTATGAGCAATTGAGTTCCGCTTTGGGTTCTGACAGCTCCTGAAAACTTAATGTTATTCTTCGACAGCAAATTCGCAAACATTTTGTTACCATTCAACCAACTGAAGGTGCAAAATGTCGGATATTTTTCAAAGACAAGACAAAGATTGGAAAACTCCAAATGAGGTAAATGTCGTTTCTGCTCTGTCTCATTCGCGATATTAACAATATTTGTTTTTTTTTTTAAATTAGGCATATGAAAATGTGTCTGCGTAGTTTACGCAGCAAAAGAATTTTCGGAATGCACCGTAACCTACAATATTTTGTTTTATTTTTTTATTTTTTCAAAATTTCCAGATTATCCGATTGCAGCGGTTAAAACAAAAACAAAAAGCGCTTCAAGCCCGGTTGGACAAACCACCGCAAAATAAAAATGTGGGCAGACGCATCGAAATTAGCTCCACGGAGAAACGGAAAAATCCATTTTTGAAGTAAGTTTCTTTGCGGGGTTGCACTTCCAAAGGAATTTTAATCCTAATATTTATTGGTCCTTGTGAAACTTAGTAAAAGGTTTGATGGATCAGCGAAAAAGTTCCGCACTGATTTATTAGAAGTGGAGAACGTGACAGAAGACTCAATCTTCAATTTATTGACGTCCTCCACCTCGAATAAACTCGAGACACTAGCGGTAAAGAAAAATTCAAATGAAGATCAATCAGCGACGAAAACGGGTTTCACCACCTTCGCAAACCTTATTGCAAATGATGCAAATCTGATTATCAGTGGTGATGAAGTGGAATTTGAGGATGAAAAAGTCACCGATCATGTTCCCGTGGATTGGGGCATCAAAACGAAATTGCGAATATTGAGCAAGGAAATAATTCCAGGCAGCAGATTGAAGACTAATGAAGAGGCAAGTGGCATCACGGGCTTTGTGCGATGCATCGATATGAAGTCGATGACGTCTGGATTGGACATATCGCCGGCGGCTCGAATGCATCAAAGCACTATGTACTGGCAACATCCGCAGATGCCTTGGCTGACTCTATTCCCTCGAATGTCAAAAGGAAATAATGGATTTAGTATCGGTGAGCCGGAGCAAAATGCCTTGCAACGTGATTGGGCTGATAGTTTCCGGGCGCTATTTCAACTGGTCAGAGCGCTGCAGTGTCCATACTTCTATGTGTGCGCCAATTCCTTCACGGTATTGTTTCGAGCGGCTGGCATTGGTGGACGATGTGAAACACATGCATTTCTTACACCCACATCTCGAGGTCTTCGAGCCGCACTGAAACAGGAAGACATCGAATTTTCAATGCCGCTGAGAAATCAATCGGAAAATCCAAATAAATCCCTCAATGAAAGCGACACACACAATTCGAGCTCATCTAGTCTGCATGAAAATGACAACTCAAAACAGGATTCCAATGGATTGTGTGACGAGGCTGTTGAAAAGTTTAGTGATGATGAAGACGAGGAAAAATGGCTGGCTAGTCTTGGTGTGGAGGCGGCTGAAATAAAGAAAATCAGTACAAAACACGCCCGACGCAAGCACAACGCCGAATGTGCAGAGGATTCTTCGGATACATCAATTGTACTAGTCGAAGGTGTTGAATGCCAGGCGCTATTTAATTTTTTGTTGAATGCCAAAAGCACGGTGGCAATGGTGGGCCGATTGGCGGGCATCCCTCCAACATTACTAGCGCCGGTCGCCTTCCCCGGTGCGACCTTGCGGAACCTCGAGATTCGAACTAGCAAAGTACGAATGGAGAACATTGACTATCATAGTATGGAACTGAAAGGCGCTATTCTGCCGCACGTGCTGCCGTACCTGTGTGAATTATTCGTCGAGACGAAAGATCAATTTAGTGCCACCATGATCAATTTTTCGGGTACGCTGACAATGAGCAAAGCCGCTCAGGCATTAATTGACGGTAAGTGGTGCAAATGCGAATAGTTTCCGAAGGTCCAATGATTTCATCACTATCATTTTTACAGGTATGAACAAGGAGAATAACCAACCGACTGCTGAGAATGTGTTCGGTCGAGAGAATTTGTCCGATTGTGGACTTCAACCAGAAATATTGCAATCATTCTCTCAGCTAAGTGGCACCGCAGTGCGAACATTAGAGCGCATGTGTTTCAGCAAAGAACAGGGAGGATACACTTGGACATAGCACAAACAGATTATTAACTGGCTCATCGATTAATTATAATTATTTATTAGAAATGTTGCGTTTTTCTTGAAGTTATTCTACCCTTAAGTACGTCTATATTCATGTATCAATGATGATCAATTCATCGATGCTCCAATCCTCGTACGAATGATCTGGTAAATATCTTCTTATAATTATTGGAATTTTTCTCTGTTTCAATTCTTTCATTGCGATTTGCAATGGATCAGTCTCTCCTTCCAACTCGACCATTATTGGGGCACACATAGCTATTTGAAGTGCGCGTGTTCCTAGCACTCTCGCTCTCTCGTATCTAAAAATTGAGAATTAATTCGAAATGAGCATCATTACAGCAGCGTTCTTGAAGGCAATTCAGTTCTTCTCGGCGCAGGCTTTCGCATTACTCACTTGGTCATGTATCGTGTAGTGATTCGTTTGTTTTTCGGAACTCCACCGCCAGTTTGTCCGGGAGCGATGATTTCAAAGTTTTCCGCCTCCTCATCCTGATTTAAGTCATCGATATTGTCATCGTCTTCAACGTCATCGAAATCGTCTCCACCAACTCTAGAATACAAATGACAGCAGCCTTTGAGTGTCTGGAATTGGCATTGCTTTGAAATGCTAAACTAGAAATATTCACGCAGATTATTTTGGAATAGCGTCTTCATCCAAAACAATAATGCTTATTGACCATTAATGACGATCGATATTGAATGTTTCGCGTCGAAGTAGTTAATGGTATCAAAATATTGTTTTCGATTTTTTGATAACATCCAAATTTTGAGGTTATGCTCTGCGTGGATTGCCTCTCGCAATCGGAAAAGTGACAATTCTCATGAATTATTCAACTTACTCGTCGTTATCGTATTCTCCATCGTCCATGTTACCGGGCAGCAAGACTCAACAGCAAAAAAAAAATAATTTCTTCGACGAAAACTGCACAGTTTTAAGAGGAAATATCGCGAACGCAATGCAATCGAGCGCGGAATGTCAAATGATATACGCTTACGGCTTTTGGTGAAATTATGTTTGAGGGGGAAATTTTGGTACGTTTACATCGTGGGATACATGGGATATTTACATATCTAACCTTTTTAGGGAAATTTCTCGCGCAAAATTACGAGGAAAATCAAAGAAATAATATGGACTTTGCTAGTACTATTCTGAACAAATTACCAAACTATAAAAAAAAATCAGTTCAGCGAGAAAATTTCCCTTTAGCGATGTAATCGTTGCCCTTAACGTAAAAGTGCTGCCAACTTAATGGTCTTCACGTATGCTGTCAAAGTGTAGCACATGTGGTTTGTTGATCCTCGTTACACTGCTCATTCATTTCAAATATAAAAGTTGGACATAAATCTCAGGAAATAAAATGGCAGATTTTGATGCATCGGAAGAAAAGAAGAAATCACATCGCAAGAAACAAGCAGGTTAGAGAACTCATGGGCTGTCTGGTTTCGAGGCTGGCGGAATACTTAGTCAAATTAATTTCAGGTGTGAGTGCGGACAAGAAAAAAGCCAAGAGCCATCCAGCAACCGAGAAGGAAACCCTTACTGCGAGACAACGTAACCCAAAGGCATTTGCTATTCAATCGGTCGTGCGAGCTGAACGAAATTTTCGCCGTAAAGAGGATATCACAGCCAAGAAACAACATATTCCGGTAGTCGATGCGAGTACCACCGAGCCGCCACCGATTCTAGTTGCTGTGGTTGGACCGCCCAAAGTGGGAAAGACGACGCTCATTAACAATTTGATAAAGAGTTTCACCAAAACAAATGTAACCAACATTACCGGGCCGATAACCATAGTCACATCGAAGAAACGGCGAATCACGCTGCTTGAATGCAACAATGACATCAATTCGATGATTGACATTGCCAAATGTGCGGATTTAGTGCTGCTGATGATCGACGCGAGCTTTGGTTTCGAAATGGAAATTTTTGAATTCCTCAACATTTGCCAAGTGCACGGAATGCCCAAAGTTATGGGTGTTCTGACACATTTGGACGCAATCAAGAATGCGAAAACATTGAAGCGACGCAAGAAAGAGCTGAAACACCGTTTTTGGACGGAAGTGTTTGACGGTGCTAAATTGTTCTATTTGTCTGGGATTTTGCACGGCGAGTATCTTCGAAACGAAATTAAAAACCTTGGGCGATTCATTTCGGTCATGAAATTCCGTCCGTTGACTTGGCGGGGAACGCACAGCTACATTTTGGCCGATCGTATGGAGGACATCACGAACACTGAAGACGTTCGCTTGGATCCGAACTGCGATCGCGTGGTTGTACTGTATGGATATGTGCGTGGTGTTCCGCTCTCCAAAGAGAATATGGTTCACATTGCTGGGTTGGGAGATATGCGGCTTTATGAATTGAGCTCTTTGCCGGATCCATGCCCGTTGCCAGGGAATGAGAAAAAACGAAGTTTGCTCGAAAAGGAGCGACTTTTGTATGCACCCATGTCTGGTGTTGGGGGCATAGTTTACGATAAAGATGCGGTCTACATTGAGCTCCAAGGATCACATAGTCACAAGAAAGATTCCAATACGGAACAGGACGAGATCGTTCAAGAGCTGATTGAAAAGAAGGAAACTTTTGACACGCAGATTGAAAGCCAAGAATTCCGGCTTTTCAGCGATGGTGCCGTCATTACGTCAGCTGAATTTCGGGATGACACCAAAGAGGATGAAAGTGCTGACGGCTTTGAAAGCGACGAGGATGATGACTCTGATGATGGTGAAGTAGAAAATGATTCAGGCTTAGATGAAGATGAGAATTGTGATGATTTGGGGTGGAAGGGTAACAGCGATGTCGATTCCGAAGATGAAGATGCTGTGCAGAGCTCAGACGATGAAGATTATCAACTCCAGAATGGTAGAAACAGTGTGGTAAAGACAGATTATAATGATAGAGCTGAGAACCAGGAAATCGTCCAAAGCGACATGATGTGGCGAGAGAATTTGGCTCAAAAGGCTCGTGAGGCCTACCTCGAACGACAGTCGAATAGCATGAATTTAATGAAAATCGTTTATGGCGTCTTCAGCGTGGTAAGTCTTTGTTTCTCTTCTCAATCTGATTGCTCATAGCTCGTCTAACGCTGGATTAAATTCTTGCAGCATAACAAACAGAAACGGGAGGAAGAAGATTTTGGCGTGGACGATGAAGATGAAGAAGAAATGCTTGGAGGAATGTTCAAATTGGCTGCTGACAAGCAATTAGACCTCCACACCGACAAAGTGACTCGAGATGTGGCCGAGAGCAGTTTCTTCGAGGACTACGGAGTCGAGACCAGGGACTGGACCGCTGAGCAAAATAAAGCGATGATAAAGGATTGCTTCGTAACGGGAAAATGGCGAGCTTCGGAAGATGCCGAAGAATTGTTGAAGTTGGACGATTTGAGCGATGACGGCAGTGAGGTGTTTGGCGATTTCGAGGATTTGGAGACGGGGGAAAAACACGTAGGCAAAAGTAAGGTCACGAATATAGAAGATGATGAAAATGACAATGAAAATGATGGAAAAGGAGATATTGCTGCCAAGAACGCAGAAGCGTCGCGGAAACGTAAGATGACACGCCTTGAAGAATCGAATTTAACTAAAGCCGATCTGATGGCAAAGAAAATGAAATTGAAAGCGCAATTCGATGCCGACTATGATAACACCGAGGATAATGGCCGCATTACCGGTGACCATCAATATTACGAACAATTGAAAGCTGAGACGAATCGTCAATCGGAACTAAATCGATCGGAATTTTCTCACTTGGACGAAAGTTTACGAACGCAGATCGAAGGGCATCGTGCCGGTCTGTATGTTCGCTTGGGCTTCCGAAATATTCCATGCGAATTTGTAAACCACTTTGATGCCACCCACCCAGTTTTAATCGGCGGATTGAATATGTCCGAAGAGAACATCGGTTTCGTGAACTGCAAAGTTAAACGGCACCGTTGGTACAAGAAAACACTGAAGGCTGCCGATCCCTTGATCATTTCACTGGGTTGGCGTCGCTTTCAAACGATGCCGATATTTGCCAAAGTCGAGGATGATATGAAGCATCGCTACCTGAAGTACACACCCAACCATGTGACGTGCAGTATGACGTTCTACGGGCCGATTACACCCCAAAATACCGGCTTCTTGGCAGTGCAAACTGTTCAACAGAACACTGAGGAGATGCGCCGTCTAGGTTTTCGAATCGCCGCTACCGGCTGCGTTACCGAAGTTGACAAATCAACGCAAATTGTGAAGAAATTGAAATTGGTCGGAACGCCGCTCAAAATCTATAAGAAATCAGCGTTCATCAAGGGAATGTTTACCAGCAGCTTAGAGGTGGCGAAATTCGAGGGAGCCAAAATCAAGACGGTATCCGGCATACGAGGACAAATAAAAAAGGCCAATCAATCGCCAGAGGGATCTTTCCGAGCGACATTCGAGGACAAAATTTTGCTGAGCGACATTGTTTTCTGTCGAACGTGGTTTCGTGTAGATGTGCCGAAATACTATGCGCCGATTACGACTCATTTGCTTCCGCCAGGTTCGAAGAGCCAATGGCAAGGCATGAAAACTGTAGGACAATTGAAACGTGAGCGAAACATCCGGAACGAAGCGAATCGCGACAGCATGTATACGGTATGATATTTGATCACCAGTCGATTAACTCGTTAATTTTTAACATATTTTTCCGTTTTCAGGATATTGTTCGCCCACCAAAACAATTCTATCCTTTGCACATACCGAAAGGTCTACAAAAAATGCTTCCATACAAAGACAAGCCCAAAATGGGAGCAGTCGATCCGAAGAAACCGATCGATAGTGGTCGCATCGCTGTTGTTCATTCACCGTACGAGCAGCGTGTCGCAAGCATGATGAGGATGATTAAGACCAATTACCAAGCAAAGAAGGACAAGGACAAGAAAGAGACGGTGATCCGTATCAAAAAACACAAAGAAGCAAAACAAGCCGATGAGATGCGTCGACTGAAGCGGCAAAAGGAACTGCGAAAGAAGATTTGCCGAACAATAAGTAAAATGGAAGGCGCTAAAGATGGCGGTAGCAGTGGCCGTGGCCGTGGTGGCCCAAAACATAAGTCAAAGTAGATTTTTCTGCAAAATTATTGCAATTTGTAGAAGGATTCCTTGTTGAAGCAGGAAATGAATAAATTTTGAAAAATTTTGTACAAAGTTTGATTTCCCTCAATTGTGTGTGGTTTGTTGATCCTCGTAACATCAGCTTGCAGGAAGCCCCAACAAGGGTGGACCAATAAATAAAAATGTCCATCAAAATTTCTCAAGATTCATGCAATACGGCACTTACATCAAGCCATCCTTCGCTCATCCACATTTCAGTACGAAGCTTAGCAGCATTTTGAGTATCGCGTTCCGAGAATAGCATTTATTGGCCTTACACAAATACTGTGAAGAAATCGATGAGAGTGAGTCCAGCGCACATAACGATGGCACTTACTCTGCTCCTTCCGGAAACGAATAGACGTGTGTAGGTGGTCAAATCAGAGCAGTGGTCATGAAATCATGAAAAAATGGGAAGATCGGTGATCTCTACACTGAAAAATCTAACAAACAACTATCTACAACTTATCACGATTTCAAATGCGTAATATCATCTGAATATTTTACGGTTCGTGATAAATTGTAGATAGTTAGTTGCTCGGCTAGTTCAGTGTGATGTTTCTTTATGCAAGGAACTAATATCCTCTGATGCACAATTCAAAGCTTCGCTTGGAGTGCCGTTATCTTTTTCAAATCGATTTAATGAAATGCATCATCATAATTATCATAAATTACAAAAATAAATTAATAATACTAAGAAAAAATGGTTGATTATTTGCTAGATTCAAAAGAATAGATAACAAAAACAAAAGAAAACAGAAAACACTTAACAAAACTATAAATAATCGCTTGGTTCAGCCGAAGCTCAACGAAAAACCAGATTTGTTTATTTCTCCTCGGTTTTTATTTTTGTGACAAACTTTGGGCTACTTTGAAAGTGCTATGATACGGTTGTAACTTTGTTCTCTCTTATCAGTATAACGTCATTTATTCTTTGCATAATTCTCACTTGCATGGAATCGCGTTGTTCAAAAAGTGACAAAAGAACGAGTTGGTTTCTTTCTCGGGGCAAATGAAACAGGCAAATATTGCAAGCGATTCTTGATAATTTCAACAATGCGAATGAAAACTGCAATGCAATTAACTCGATCTGTAAATATTGCATCTTCAATCCTTAATTCAATGGAGGGTTCTGCGACAATAAATTCTTTAGAGTGGAATGTACGGGTAAATCCAAATTTTGTATGGAAAACTGAATCAAAATTCGTAGTTAAGACGATGCAAGAAGATGAGCATTGAGAGCACTGTGTACCAAAAAAAATTAATTTGAAACAACAACAAAATTGAGTTGTAAGCTCGACGGTGAATGGTGGATGATTCCATCAGAAAAATGTATGAAACATAATTTTTATCGGAAAAGAGTTCGCGATGATGCAGGTGCTAGTCCTGCTCTTGAAAGGTAGGTACCAGTCGATGAGATGTGAATGATACCTTGCCAGAGTTGAAAGTTTAAAAGTGTGTCCGATGACATTAACCAGACGTCGATTTCATGATCGACTCTATCAGTACTTCAATTGTCTTTTTTCGAATTGCATTGTTTGGTCGGTGCATTGTTCGTCGTGCCAATCACATTGAAATTGTCAACATTATTCTTGGAAACCTCTTCACGTATCTCATTATTTGTTAACACCAATAATTTACCGTTGCCTTGCAATTTCCTATTATTGATGTTTGTTGTGATATTATTCAATTTGTTGAAATTATTAAAATTATTAACGTTATCGGTGGTTGCTGTTGACGATGGATTCGTCGATGTTGTTGATGTTGGCGTTGATGTTGTGCTTGACGATGTTGACTTGCTGATTAATCCTTCTATTGTTGCAGATACTTCGTTTGTTGTTGCTGATGTTGTTATTGATGAGGTTGTGGCAATTTTATGACTTTGATCTTTTGAACGTAAACGAAATAGTCGTGTTGGTAATTGGGGTGTCAGTTGTGTTTGGGCCAACCAGAAACGTCTGGCCGTCAACATACAACAATCCTTGACACATACCAAACATGAGAACATCTCTTGACAAATGCTTTCCAACGAACTGTATTCATTTGGGATGATCCCATCCACGGAACTTTCAAAGTAGCTGAACATTGGAAACCATATTCTTGTGCGTGTTGAGTCATGAGATGTTAGTGCCTTGAATAGAGATAAAAGATAATGCTTTTGTTAAAAATAAGAGAAACCAGTAGAATCATCGAGCTCTGGTAGAAGTTATGCATCTGGCAAGCTTTAAACTTTGTCATTAGGTTTTCAGTGGGTACCTGATTATTGGCCAAAGTGTGGTAGTACAGGAAGAGCCGCGATGTTATGTAAAACGCTACGAAAACATCGATGGAGTAATGTTCATGGGCAGCCAATATAAAAAATATGCCAAACATATTCAGCAGCCACGTCAACGTGTGTAAGAAATACAAATGGCGAGGAGTATCTATTTGAATGTACAATGGTGATCAATCTTTCTGTGGTTTCTCGAATGACCTGTTCGGCTACTTACATTCGGTAATGAAGAAATTCAGTATTGTCAATGCGACTGTGTGTCCGCTGAACATATAATCGCCGCACGTTCGAACACCTTGTATTGACATTCCCAGACCACTCCATATTGCGTACGCCCGCGATATTCTCACAAGCAATGCTTCAAAAAGTGGCAAACTGCATCAAAATGGAAAACAATTAGAATACAATTTTCGGATGGATTCAGAGATAGGCCAAAATCAAATGCTTTTGATAAATATTACTTCGAGTCATCCACTTTATAGTCGTCGGGTCGACATTGCAAATGTGTTCCCGGAACACTCAGTGATGTGATTAGCATGGTGACACAGCGCAGTAAGAACACCGTACCAGACAATGCAAAAAAACGTCGCAATAAAACGAATCGATGCTTGTGAACAATCAAAACGGCCGCCCATATCAAAAACAATAATGTTCCGGTTATTTCGCACATATGAAATGCCCAGGGAATGTGTGGCACATTGTCTAGGAAAATGTCTGGAAGTGGTGGATAGCGTTTCATATCGGGAACACGTTCATGCACAACCACCATCACGAAGGCTGTTATCCATGTAACTGTAAATGCGTAACCTGAAATGGAAGTAAGAAGAACACTGTAGAATGAAATCTTGAGCAATATCTTGAAGAGAATACTCCTCATCGATATGTCCAAAAGCAATCGCGAAATATAATAAGCGAAACATGTTCAATGTGCTTAAGAAAACACCTGCAAATTTCCCGCTCTTGGTACTACTGGAACATTGATCGCTTTGTCAAAGTCCGTTTTGCCGTTGATAATTAAAGTGTCGATGTGCCTTTCAATTGTAAAATAAGCATGATAAAAATGAAAGTTAAATTTAGCTCATTCGAGTTAATCATTTGTGTGCATCATTCAATTCTGTCAGAGACCAAAAAATTTGTTTGGAAATTATTCGAATGATCGAAAAAATGTTGATTGGATTGTTGAATTGAATGAAACAAAAATAGATCCATTGAGTCGATCGGTATTTTTGATAAAGCATTTCATGCGATCAACACAATTGCAGTCGGTTTGTACAAAAAACTCATCTTCCGAATCAATCTAAAATTTGGCTCGTCATTCTGTTAGTGTTGCTTTTCGATCTCGGATGGATATTGTGTCGTTTTTTTTTTTTTTTAATGGGATTGTTTCTTTCATTGAGAAATTTCCAGTTTGGATGATACTGCTTTAGTGTAATTAAAAAAAAATAAATCAAAAACTTTGACAAATGGCATCCGCCAAAATCGTTTTGATATTGAATGTACTCATACAAAAAAGATTGAATTAATAAAAAAAAAACTGAAACCGAAGTTAATTAAAGAAAATAAAGAAGGGATCAAATATAATCGACTCTGGTCAAGATTAGCTAGCTCAGTTCATTTATCTCAATCGCAAGCTGACTCATCCAAATTTCATTGTTCAAATAAGTTTTTCTGTTTCCCGCGTTATCTGAAAGCATTCACCACTTCCTATGTGAAATGTTAATCCTTTGTCCGAACCAAAAATGTTGTTGCTTACAAATATGAAAGGCTACTTCTTCTTCAGGTCACTGCGCACCAAAGTACGTGTACAAACATCAATAATTTGAACCCAATCAATCCTGTTCCATTTGTTTTGATTCCATCCTATTTTGACGCGTGTTGCATTTCAACAAAAGCGTGCGACAGGTTTGTGCCAGGTTCCTTGATACTGACACTCTCAGTCGATTAAGCTCAAATTGATCATCGACCGTTTTATATAGTTGCATACCAATTGAATTGCACGGATACGTAAAAGCAAAGCCAAAATACAAAATAAATGTGTTTGGTCTGCAGACGACATAACAATACGATAACGAATTTCATCCATGTGTCATCGTGCCTGAGAATGATCGAATATGTAGCAATGACTCAACCATCAAAAGAAACCACCATTGCTGTGGAGACATGGCATGTACTGAAAATATGCTAGCTTGATCACTGTTTGTGAAGACACGATTGAGATTGCCAATGTTTTTTCGATGCTTATTTTCTGGCAGAGAAACGAAATCATCGTCATTCTAAAGATCAGCAGGTCGTGTGCGTAAGCAATAATGCAGAAAATGTCAATCACTATCGCATGAATCATTTTGTGTTGAAAAGCTCGTTTTGACAAACCTGTAATAACTGAAATCGCGCCAAATCGATTACGGCAGATTTCCAATCGAACAATGCTCATTGAATTCTTCTGATTGATAACATTACGTTCACAGACCGTAATATCAACAAGCGAACAGAATAGCTCAAAGTTATGTGTCATCAAACTATTATCAATTTTTTTTTCGATTTGATTAATCTATAGAAGCGCGACATTCAACGAAACATTTTTCCTATAAAGAAATTTCGAATAGTTTCATGGCCTTTCCGCATGTGTGTTCGTGTTGTGTGTCATTCGCACATACCCACTCAATCACACAAAGTGCGACATTGACAATCGCTCATCATCGAATGCACATTTAATGTCTTTTCAATTGTGATTTAAAATTTTTTCAGCGAATCTCAGGAAACTGTCGAATAAATATTTCTCATTTCGCTGAGTTTTTGATTAAAATTAATACTTTGCCAATTTTATTTTTATGCTGGCATTTTGTTTGTATTCGGCGTTACATTCCATTTTTTATTATATTCAATCCAGCTCTATCAAATCATGAGTCACATTCATGGCAGAACCGTGCAAATGAATGCCAGTAAGCACATTGTTATCTAATGTTGTAGAGAATGAGATTTTCTGATGGCCTTTCGTCGAAAATGAAAAAATGTTAACGAAAAAATTGACACTGACGTTGTCTCTCGGCATCATTATTATTGCCGACTGTTCTATTACGTGATTGACAACAAACACCGAAGGAATCTGAGTCGATTCGCCAAAAATGTATACACTCGAATTGTCTCATTGGTCTCTGATTTTTGCGCTTAGCAATTGGACAGAGTTTAGCTATCGAGAAGTGACGATGCCAATCAAAGGCGTCCCCCTCTCCATTCCATCTCGCTTCAGATCGCAATGACAAATAAAAACAAAACATCGCAAATGGGTGGACTGTCTTGCCATTGCCCGGCTGCCTTAAAATCAATCATCAATAAACAAACAGTAATTTTCGTGCTTTCTCTTAGACTATTTATTTCTTGGTCATGGTTGACTTGAGTGCGATTTTTTGACATCATTTTAAAAGATGGAAAATCGTGCGAGACAAATAATCGCTCAAATATTCAGCTCCAACTCAACAATAAAGACAATCTGGGGAAGAAAAGAATTCAGCGCGAATTGATTGCAATGATAATCTGACTTTGACAGCTTCTTTCTTCGTTTTTTTTTGCTTCAAGGTAATCAGCATTGAATTGTGATTCTGCATCACATTGTTTTACCTCAAAAATTGAAATGGTTCTGCCGGCTACGTGTGCCTACTAAAAGCCCCTGTCTGCTGGTCATCAGATTTTTGCGTGCCAGCTCCAAATTAACGTTGGCTCAGCAGCGAGAATGGAAAGAAGCAAAATAGAAAATTTGTCGCGGTGTTCTGATACATGCTAGAGACTTGCCGCTTAGCTCATACGTTCTGTTTTCGTTGGCATTTTGGCCAACTACGTTTGTCATTCTTTTCTTCAAGCAAAACTATTATCGAGAAAAAAGCAGAGATCTTGACTTTTTTCGAACGAAGAGCATGTCTATTGTATGCGAACAATTTTGAGTTCAGCTGCTGAGTTTTCAATTATTTTAGTCTCTGTTT
Organism: Lestremia cinerea; assembly: GCA_027564135.1. NCBI lineage: Eukaryota > Metazoa > Arthropoda > Insecta > Diptera > Cecidomyiidae > Lestremia > Lestremia cinerea. Next base: position 16,633 of record JANSTV010054615.1, read on the forward strand.
TTCATTCAGGAATTGCTTTTTGTTTTAATCAACACTTGAATAGTAGTGGTGCTCACTCTGAATATTCAACTATGAACCTTGCGACGTAATAACAATGTTAATGTGTTGACAAATGACCATCTACTTATTATATTCAAAAACGATTCGCAGTTCACTTCTAGCTGTTGATCGTATCACAATCAGCGCTCTTACCTAAGCTTATCATGGTTTTGAAAATTTCTGGTTTGATACTGGTGGCTCGTCCATCGATAGACAGAGGTGGTGAGCTCCGTTCTATGTCCTGCATATAATCCGAACAACCCGAACAATGATGGTGCTGGTGGGACAGTTGATGATGTTGCGACAATTGGTTTGCATAGCCTCCGATCAAGCAATTTCCATAATTCTCAATTAAACCTAAATTTACTAAATTCACATGATTCTCCTTTTGCAATAGACGCACTGATATCCACAAATGTTTCAAATCACCTAAACGCAACCAATCGTATTTCAATTTGAAATCCCGAATATCTGTTTCGTTCAACGCTAGCAAGCATTTTCCATCAACTCCTTCGCCTAATAGCAACTGTTTCGACACTCTGTCATCAATTTGTTCTCGTTTGCACCATTTCTCGACGTCACTTAATGTCCAATTAATTGCATTTGTCATATCACCCATTTTGTTAACTTTCTTTTTCAAAAACTTGTGTCTGCTCCCAAAATCGAATATTTTGCAATTTGTTCACTCTTTCTTGGAGCCTGTCGAATCCACCTATTTTGCGCGTACAAAATTTCGCTGACTTGGTATTTTGATAGATATTTGGTTGTTTCTTTTAGGCTTTTTGTGACCGAACTAAACAATATGTAAATGAAAAATGAACTGTTGTAGGTTGATGTGTGCGTGATTTATTGAATACAGAAAAAAATGAGACAAATTGCAAACATTGGAATGACACGGAATGAAGTTGGTAGCAGCATCAGTGACACAATAAAAGGCGAAAGAAGAAGAAGCAGACTCAGCTTTCAGAGAAGCACTTTTTATTCTTTCTAATTCGAATGCAGATGGCGCGGCTAATAGTTTTGACTTTTATTAATTGCTTTCATTTCGACGTGAGATAAATCATATCTCATTGTTAAGATCGGTGTAGTGGGCATGCTTGAACTCGCTCGACTTGTAGATCTCGAAGATCGATTCCTCTAATGGTTTTTTCTTGGCCGATTTTTCGTCATACTCCAAGTCGTCTGGCATTTCATCGACCCAAACAATCATTGGCTGTCCAACTCGAACGTCGAAGTAAATTCGTCACCGGTGACATCTGCAGTCAAAACGACTTTTTTCGAAATGGATTTGCCGCTATTTTCCTCATTTAGTATTTATTCCATTTACCTATTCATTTATTTATTTTATTTATCTATTTATTTATTTATTTTATTCACTCAATGTAAAATTGGAAATCAAAAAAGAAAACAATTATTTCCCTCGTATATAAGCTTTTCGGTTACGTTCGGAGAAATATTATTTTTGGAAGCAGACGTCGAAAAACTCAAGGGGTTTTTAGCGAGCTGGTCGCCTTAGCAACCGCTCAAACATACGTTTCACGACGGTGATCAGTTATATTCGATTTACTTGGAATATGAATTCTGAAAATTTATTTCGAAACATATCCGAAGAAGTTATTCGAGAATGTTTAACACAAGGAATTCCAATCAATGTCCATCTAGCGATTATGTTGGTTCATTTAGTGCACCTTGACCCAAATTATTCATTGCGCTCGAGTTTTGATCGTCAATTAATCGAAAATTTGATTCGAAGATGCCTGCGTTTGTTAACAGGTACCGCTTTCACCTAACTTTGGCGGTTTTTGAACGGATATTTTATTTTCGATATTTTATTTTGTGTTGTTTCAGAAAACTCGTGCGTTTCCCAAATGTTAAAGATGCAATCACTGATGAAATTGAATTCTATCGAAAAGGATCACATCAGAAATAAGCACAAACGGCAACTTCGTCGAAAAATGCATCCTGTTATTCGAAATGTGCTCCACATGGACGCCAATTCAAAAGAACAATTAGAGAGTTGTTTCAATAAATTGGCGATTGACATCATCATACACAATTCTTTGGGCGAACCTTCAAAGGTAGCAGTGATGCAAGATACATTAAATGCGTTAAAGAGCGTCATGTCCAAGAATGATTTAATTGAATTTCTTGCATTGCCCGAGATGGAGAAGCTGGAGTCTTTGACTATTCTGCGTGATATCGTCTGTGGGATTCGAGTTTTTAACAAGGATTCCGGACATTGTGGTGAAGGAGTTTTAGACAGTATGTGCAAATGCGTTATACGTCGTCCAAGGATGACAACCGATATGCTTCTATTCCAGTGGACGAAATCTTGTTCTCGGGTTGTGCAACTATTAGTTCGTGTCTGAATGTAGCTCTGAAAGAGACTCAAAATTCGATTGCTTTATTGAAAATCGGTTTGAGGAGATACTTTATTCAAAAAACGTGGGATGAAATCGCTCTGAACGACGAACGTTTCAATAAGTTGCGCACAACGCTGGCTTTGATTCGACAACGAGAAAAATTCCTTCAAGATATCGTCACAACTTTGTCCCGAGTCAAATGTGAAATTGAGATTGACTTGAAGAGTTTCCGCTCGAATTTGCACGCTATTCACAAAACTGTCATATGCCGTATGGCCGTCCCTACGGAGAGTATTTTCGTAGGTTACTGTCTTACACTATGAATTTTTACATTTCATTTTTATGGCATGAGTCATGTGCCGATAACATCTGCGTGACGTATGACATTTGTTCGCGTTAATTTTTTCAAAATTTTCAAAAATGGGCGCTGTCGTTGATTATTAATTAATTTGCTTCCAATCTGACGACGGATGCTCTTGATTGATTCCTATCTGTTTGATGGTTGCTATCTCGATTTGGGTACAATAGGTGTTTTTATTGCGATCACCTCGAACCGCCGGTATGCACTTCTCCATCATTTCTCGTGTTGTCTTAGGGCGATATCGGATCCCTAAGACAACACGATAAAATGATGGAGAAGGGCATACTGGCCAACAAATTATTTTCGATTACTTTTTCATACATTTTCAAATAAGGAAATAATTCAGTTTTTATTTTTCTGGAACTATTTTCGAATTGTTTTCGATTTATTTTAAATAACAAAATATTCGTCAACCTTTCACAGTCGCACTCGTTGTCCTGTGCTGTGCAAGTGCAGTGCCACACCATAACCGATCGCGTTGCAGTGAGTCAATTTGCACTGCTCTGAACAGCAACGCGCAACGAGTGCGGCTGATAACGGTGCATTGTATGCGTGCTCAGCGCACTACAGAACAGCGTAGCAAGATGCGCGCGCGGATTGCGTCGATGCATGTGCGAATGTTACGAATTATATTGCTATTTTTCAAGAAGAATTCGAAAATAAATCGTTCGATGTGGTCGCAATAAAAGCACCTATTACGAATTTTTTTTTTTAATCATTTATTTATTTTTATGTTTTCCACATTTTTAGGAGAATCATATCATTTTGAGTACATAGTTTATTTTCATGTTTGAGCAACCTAGCCGCTTTGATCTTGAACCTTTTACGTTAAGAATCTAAATTTATATAATCTTCTTTTTTGTATCCAAGCCGCAATTCATTGCGCTGGCCAAAACTTTTCATGAACTCCGATGCCAAATGTACATCCTGTCGGAGATCAGCTCGCTTCAGGAGAAAATATTGAATCTCTCTGACGGTTCGATGTTGTGGACGGACCATATCCAAGCCGAGATCGAAGACAATTGCTTGGAGGAAAACGAGAAATGTGCAGAAAATGAATCGATACTAAACGGCAAAGAGATGGCCGTTGAGTTTCTTGAAAACCGTCGGGCTGACAAGATTGAATATAATGGATTTTGCTTATGGACTCTGGCCAATTGCAATGGACTTTTGCTGAAATCTGACCCGCCAGTCGTTTTGGCAAAATTTAAATCGAAACTTTATTCTTTTCGAACATTTCAAGTGGCTCGGCTCTTTGCAGACAACCCAGACGAGTGAGTGGTTTCCAGTTGATTTCTTTGGCAGATAACTGAATTCTAGCAATCATTTGCTTCAGGATGACGGCAAAGGCTATTGAAACCGTGAGACAAAATCCTGAATTGATAAAATATCTGGATGTGATAGATATTTTGGAGGGCTTGAAAGAAAACATTGCTCAAAAGAGGCCAAACGTGAGAATAAGGCGAGAAGTCGAAACTCAAACTGATTTGCATCCAATTCCCTACAAGAAAGACCCGCATTACGAATGGAACCTTTGGAAGGTCCATCGAAAAGCCATTCAATTGGCAAATAACCGTGTACGTCACACGAAATTCACCCAAACGACACCAGTAAGTTGTCAGTTCGTCATCAATTCACGACAAGAGGAATGAATTGAACAGAAATGTTTGAATGCTCTTACAAAATGAATTCCTATTCACATGCTCGTAAATAAGCTAGCAACTAAAGTGAAATTCTTGAAATAAATCGATTGAAGTTTTATTCGTCCAAAATTCAAAATTTTTTATTTGTTTGTCTCTCCTACTCTCAAATAATGGTTTATTCAATTATTTGAGTCATCCAAAATATTTTTGTCATGTTTTTTTTCCTTGATATTATTTACCACAATAACACAAGTTAAATCCTATTTCGTCTTTGCATTTCAATATTATTGAAAATCAAAGGATTCCTAGATGTCACAACGATCTCCATTTAAGGTTGATTATTGCGAATTATGGTTCGTATGAAAAAAAAAGAAATGAAAAGAAAAAAATGCCAATTAGAGCTTCAGAATGAAGAGAGATCTCCTCAAATTAACAAGCGAAATCGCGGTTCTTATTTAGTACAGTGTTGTTTCATTTACGAAATGGACATCAATGAGTTATGGCATTTTTTCTGTGATTTGAATTGCTGTGTGTGTCCAGGATGCGAACACTAGTCATTGATTACACACAAAAACTTGATTAAGATGTGAATGCTCCAAAGCAAAAAAATAGTTTGTTATTTTTGGCTGCAAAGTCGATTGCCAAATGATGGTTGAAAGTTACTCGATGAAATGGGATTTGAGATATTTCAACATGCCGAATGTTCGGAATCGTTTAACACCCATTACTGTGTGAAGTTCTTCGTCGCAAATGGCGAACTGTTTGTTTTTTGGATCGTACAGGTTACGTTCTTTGATGATGGCCCATACTTTCTTAACAACTTCGTGCCTTGGCAATGAGTCAGCACCAACAACAGCAGCAAGAGCAGGTGACAATTGATATGGTCTAGTAAACCCCGTGCCTCGTCTATTGCCAGCACCACTAGCTTTTTTTGGTGCTTTTGATGTAGTCTTCTTTTTTTTCCAGGATGCCTCGCTATCCGAATCGGAATTAGAGTCGTTTTTCTTCTTTTTGGATTTTTTCGGTGAACTCTTTTTTGGTTTGTAGTCGTTTTCTGAGACATCCGACCCACTACCACCACTAGAAGCAGCCTTACGTTTCTTAGATGCTGGTGCTTTCGAATCTCGTTTTGGTTTTCTCTCCTCTTCTGAATCTTCCGATTCGGATTCTTCTTCAGATTCATCATCGTTATTCTGTGAATTCACGTAGTCCATGACAAGGCCATCGATCTCCTTCTTGCGAGCCTTCAAATCGCTGTTTAGTTTCTTCTCAAGCTCTGTACGAACTTTCTTCGATGAAGTCGTTTCGAGATCGGCATCCTTGAGGATGGCTGTGAATGTGAATGTTTATCAAAATGTTCAATTAATTAATAATATATATATATCCATATCGATAAATATTTAGATGAAATTGTGCGCCAAACATTAAAATGATGTTAGCATATTCATTGACACACAACCAAAACTCGAATATAATGGTATATATGACTAATTAATAATAACTCTTCGAAAGCCTCTGGAATTCTCTGACAATAAGGAATCACCGAAAGGTAGACAAAATTACGAGACATTTTACGAGAAATATTACAAGAAAGATGTTGTTCGAAGGTAAATAAATATGGACAGCGTCGTCAATGCCATTATTATCAGTTGTTTGAATGTCACACACTGAAAAAAAATGTGAAAACGTACACCGGCACACACTAAAACCACGTTGATTATGATTTTTCTACGATCGATCTAATGACGACTCGCGCAAAATCTTTTGAGAAAATCGCCACATGGAAAATCTCCAATGGTTTATTTTTGATGAATGCTTCACATATTTTTATTAACTTACCATGTATTTCTGTTCGAAGTTGGTCTTTAGTAACTGCAGCCATGATTATATCGCATTGAATACAAAATGTTCTTTTTCTGCTTTGACTTTACAATCGTTCACAATGGCTGCACGATGTTCGCAGAGCTCGAACAGCGCCATCTGTGTTGGTAAAAAGTAAAATCGAATATCATCCTATGCATTAGAAACGCTCTCGCGACAGCTTTACCTTGAGATTCGCTATCCTTGCTCCGGAAATGTTCTTCAGATGCACTCCGCTCAAAGACTCTTATTGGTGGTGCGTGCGATCCTCGGTGGCCGTAAAAATTCTAAGATATCTTTGAAACCGAACCAGAAAACGTCATTGCGTATTAAACTGACAGTTCAACCCAAAAACTATTATAATGAACTAATAAAAAAAATTTATTTATTATTTATTATTCTACATATCATCGAAAATAGCGGTGACAAATTAGTCCCCTGTTTGGCTTGGCTTGGTCCTGTCTTGTCACAACCTGTCTGGCTGCCGGACACATGATGCTCGCCATCACCATTTTTCTCGGCGTTGGGGTTGTCTTGACCGGTGATATCTGGGAGTTTGTTCCGTTCGCCAATCAACATCCCCAAGTGTTCCTCCAGTTGGTCACTTTGGCCTTCAACGGAGCAATAGGGGAGATGTTCATCTTTATTATGATAATGGAGATCGTTTTAATCTCCTTGCAGGTCTCTGGTAAGGGCCCGTTGGCATGCTTGGTAGTGACAACGATTCGGATATTCTTCACAGTTTTATGCTCCGTTCTACTCTTCGGAAATTCACTATCTTCCAGACAAAGACCATTGCGTTTGACACTAGCACGCCATTTCGGTTTCGTACTAGTACGAATTCGAATGCACGGTGATTTTCCAATCCGAATACGCACAACTGAGTAAGTTCTGAATCGGATACGATATTTCGCTTGGTTCGATTTTGAAATCAAAAATGCATTTTCCACTTTAAAAAAAAAATGAATCGTGTCGACAATTTCACAAAATGTCTACTATGTTGATCGGTCCGGACCTTCTAAGCGCTTCCGAATTCCTCCTAGCTCGTTCGAATTTTGATGTTGCAATGAAGGTTTCTGCTCAAGACTAAACAAGACTAAACAAGAACAAGAAATAGCGCAGAGGGGCTGCAATAAATATCGGGAGTATCTGTAATATCTGCTCCACATGAAATACTTTAGCAAAGAAAACTTGAAAACTTGAAAACTTGAATTATAATATCCCGATCAGGAGTATTCTAGTGATTTTTTTACTCATATGAATTTTCAGAATGGCCTTCAAAGTAGAGAATAATATCCGACCTCTCATTCCAACGGTAAACAAATGTTATGTCATGTAATGTTATGAAATGAAAAAATACGCCAGTGTATCCATGCATGAAAAGATCAAAAGAACGTGATTCAGCTGCAATGAAAAAATATGGGGAAAAGTGTACAATAAAAAACATGTATGCTTAGGTACCTACAGTTCGCATTAGTTTTTGAAAAAACAGAGGCAACAGGAGCAGCAAAAACCTGAAATAACCGAGAACAACAACATCAACAATCACACGGCATGTTGAAAGGGCCGAAAAATAAAAATCTTCAACGCATGCACCGATATGTCAGATACGTTATCGTTCAGTTATCCCATCATTAACTAAGCTTGCAGGGGTACAACCCTATAAGTGGATAAGAATAAATAAATAAATCATTTGATGCTTGTGTGGCAACATAAATGAACATTTGCAGCAGTAGTCAAGTTTTCATAGTTTTTAACGTAGAAACCGCAATTTCAGCACAAATGAAAGAATTTTTAAAAAATTACCGGGAGAAACTTTAGGAGGATTCCAATTTTCATTCAGCGTGAAAGTAACCGATTGCAAAATGTAAAGTAGGGAAGCAGAAACACACTCATTTTTATTCGTCTTGCTCATTCATCTGTTCTCATTTTGTTTCGAATTAAAACCCGCAGCTCAAGCTGCGAAAGTATTTAGCAAGCCAATGTGTTATTCAGGAAATAAGTGGGAGACTGTGAGGATTTCAGAGTCAATAAAATTCGGAATGGGGATTTGGTAAGCTTTCATTGGCTTTAACTAGTTAACACAGAGATTGAAAGCTGGAGATCGATCATAGTAAGTCGCATTTTGTCTTAGCTCCTAAAAAATTGTCATTCAATTGTCATTTGAATTATTTCTGGCATTTTCAACTATCGATACCCAGGTTGGTTGAAGGTTTCAAAAGGTGCCAGCATTCTTTTCATTTCATTACCCCCTCCAGTAAATAGTCAAGTAAAACGTTCGCCCAAAAAGATGAGAAGTCAATGTGACGTGAGGAGGCACTGTCCCATAGCCAGCAGTAATCACCACACTCATTGACAATGGTTGCAAAGGTTGCACAAAGTATATCAGCCTCCGCCTTGGTGAATACGAAAAGAACGGCTTCACAGTTTTGGTGATTATGAGAGGGAATTTATCACAAATGAGTCAAACTTACCAACTGTTGCGCTATTTGGCCAAAATTAAATAAAAAATGAATCATTTACATTATTACATTAAAATCAGAATAGTCTTTCAATTTCCTGTTCTTCGATCTATATTTTGATGTAACTTGATTCCGCCTTTTGTTCAGTTCTTTGTAATTTGGAACACAATTTTCGCTGCTCCAATTTTGAGTTTGTTTCGATGCTGTTTTTGCGCTACGAATGTGACAATGGTCTATCAATTCATCAAAAACGTCATCAGCGATCGAGTGAACGCTGTCCGGTTGTTCATTGCAGTTAGCAGCATTAGCAGCACACAACGAGAGAAATCATCATCAATATCGGCATCAAGACCCAGATTGACACGGATATTATTGATTTTTTTCATTTCCAGAACGGAGGCACTGCTGCAATTCAAATCCTGATTCTGATTTTAATGTAATAAAAGTTTCGAATGACTCATTTTGTATTTGAATTTTGGCCAAATGGCGTTGCAGTT
>JANSTV010054616.1:2679-13203 GCA_027564135.1 Lestremia cinerea
TACTCACCAATTGGAAGCAAAATGACAATAGCTGGAACAAGAAGCGGCAGAAACTCAAAGCACGTCAGCATCAGAATGGCCAATGTGTCGACTATCCATGGCAGAAGCAAATAGCGATTTTGCTGAAATGAAAAAGTTTAAAGTTCAGGCTGATGTTCACATCCACCTCCGACTGCACTGACCTTGATGATGCCTGCGACGAGCAGAATCGACGAAAAGATGTCAAATATCGAGAGCGCTACGTATACGACGCGAATCACGTGCACAGAGGCGTCATTGAGGAGGACACCGACGAGACCATAACGCGTGCTTTCAATGTGGTCATTGAGACCGAACATGCCGAACAGAAAGTAAACAATCGAGCTAATGGCTCCCAGCGTGCCAAGCACCAAACCGCCGGTCTCCAGCGAACAGCAGCAGCACTTTTCTAACACCATTTTGTCGCAAGCGCAATTTACTTTTCCTCGAACTAACTATTTGTCTCGAAACGATTGACTTCAGAGCTCGATGTTTTGGTTTAAAGACGCAGTTCACTAAACGACAGTTTAATTCAGTCGCTAGCACCGAACACACACACACAAACGAACTGTTTATCATGCATCAACTGGCAACGAATTCGACCTGTTAGTGTTCAGTCTCGCTTGTTGATCACTTCTCAAGAAAAAAAAAAACAAATCCAATTCGAAAACGTTTAACCGCGGCCCGAAAATCGTCTCAATCACCAAAACGAACGCGCCTATACAACAGGTTTCTCTGATCGGCTTGCGAGTGCAGTGCTGCATTCAATGCATTTAACCGTTAAAAATGAATCTCCGTAGCTGCAACGATTTGCAGTAGGCTTTCAACTATGTTATTTCATGCTTTTGATGTTCACAGTAGTCTCACTTGACAGTCGTTTGCTCACGTCTTGCTCTTGCTTTCGAATGGCTTGAACAGTGCGATCATACGCTCGTTCACCGTATGGGCTCACACAATTGAAGCACAATAACACAACAATCGACGATTCCTCGATTGTTTTTCTGTTGATTGCCCCCGATGGCATCAAATCGCGTTGCCTATTCGGCTATTCAAGCTTTTTCAAAGTGGAACTCCAGCCCTGGGTTGGATCCAACACTTTTTCGCGCCTACTCAAATTGCTTGCAAATCTTTGGCGATGTCAACAAATGTGCCAAATGTCTTACTGAATTCCTTTCGCCGAACGAGCGGGTCGATGACACTTGGGTCAAGGCATTCACGGCGTCTCGACTGGAGAAAAAAGCAGAAATAACAGCAAAAACACCGCATAATTTGGTTCTGTGAATGTTTTCGAACACGCAATGCACACTCGCTCGCACATTGAAACTAATGAATGGCTACGTAGCCATTCAATAGTTTCAATGTCCGAGCTGTGGCATATCATAGCACACTTCGCCGTAAATACGCTCGTACAAGCACTCTTACACACGCACATGCAGTTTGAAATTTCTACAAGACAATATACACATGGACCAAACTGGTTGAATGGCACATATTCGATGCGAGCGTATGACACACACGCCAATTATCCCACACAGCTGTTCGTGTGTTCGAGACTTTGTCCAATTTGGGAAGCGAAATCAAATTTTTCTTCTTCAATTCACTCGTTCGTTCCGACTCTCACTCATTGTTCGCCACACAAACATATTTTTTTTCATTCCAATTTCGAATGGAATGGAGCGCAAATAACACGTGATGTGGCATACGTTTTCATTTATATTGCTTATATATACATATACATATATATTATATTAGGGTGACTCAGCGAGATCGCTTTTTCAAGAAACTAATTGAGCCAAAACTCCAGCTCAACCAGAAGTGGTTTCGAAGTCGCTCGAATTCGTTGAAAATTTAAAAAATCGGATTTTTAAGGATTTCTTAAAATTTTTAATCTGCAACCAAACCAAGCTAAACGGTTTAGTACTGATTTTAGCTCATGTCAGTAGCTTTTAAAAGCGCTATAGAACTCAAAGATCGGTTAAGATTTGAGCTAGTTATGACGAATGACCGCTACCAATCTTAGTAAACAGCTATCCAACGGCACGAGATAGAGCTTTGCGGTATTCTGCAAAGTTGTTGGACAGAATTAGCCATACATGGGCAACAGGGTGTGAGGGGGGAATTACCTCCCCCCCCCCCCTCTCCCCTGGGCGAAAAATACCCATCGGACAAAAACATTTTTAATGCGTTTCTCAGACCTTTGAATTTTGGTTCGAAAATTTGATGTCAGAATAAAGCTTTCGACTGCTAGGATTGAATGTTTGCTAGTAAACGGTGGCAAACTGTCCGCTTACTGCTCGTTCTTATCGCGGTCAACGAGCAGTTCGCGGACTGTTTGCAAATAATCCGCGAACTTTTCGTTGCGCGCGATCAAAACGAGCAATAAACGGACAGTTTGCCATCGTTTTTTAGCAAACATTCAATCCGAGCAGTCGAAAGCTTTATTCTGACATCATATTTTCGAACCAAAATTCGAAGGGATACCCTCCCAGCAAACCAAATCGTTTTTTCAGGCAATACGATGGCGAATCGTCTGCTTTTCTACCTCCGAGTTCCGTCCGATTGCGTTTTTTTAGCGATTCGAAAGCGATCGGACAAGAATTTGGTTTGTTGGGCCTGGCCTTCATGTTTTTTTTTTTAACACAACTAATATCAAACTTATATAATGGAATAAAAATACTAGAAGGATCGAGAAGTGTCTTTAGATATGCGCAGAAATCAATTTTGGGTGAAAATTTTTAAATTTCGGAGGCAGCGCACTTTGGATGCCGGTGAAGCGAATACGATTGACTCTCCGATAAAATACCCTAACTACTCCACCCTGCCAAATTGTACTAGCTTTCGAATGAATATGGATTTTGGGGGGTAAAAGTAGTCAGACAGAGAAATAACGGTACATCCGCGGTGTCAAAAAATAGTTTGGACCGCACTTTTATTTGAAAATGTTCACACAAAAGTGCCTGTAAATGGATTTTTGTACGGTTTTATGAGCTTTGTTGAAGAAAAAACAAATGCTGCGCGTGCAGCAATCAAAACAACGAACTCTCTGGCAGATATTTTGGCGCAAAATCCAGCGATAGCGCGAAATGTCGTTTTTTTGCTCTTCAATTTTTTTCCGGAGCCGTTTTAAAGTTTACCTTCCCTGGCGCGACCAGGTTGACCATGTATGGAATTAGCTCGAGAAGTTTGCTCATCGCCTCTTTTTTGCATATCGTCACCTTTTTTAGATTAAATAAAAAAAACTTCAGATTTTGAGAAAAATTCAAAAAATTCAGACACATTTATTTTGAATACTGTGGTTTTTGGCACAAATCTTTTGCTGTTTGGGTTGGAAACTCAGAACGACCTATCACATTGAACCTCTTGAGCAATCTCCGCAATCGAAACTTTCGAATTCGCGTGTACGTACGGTGATTGTTCAAAGTTTGGATTTGACGAGCGAATGGCGCAAATCCACGACGGGAAATCAAAGTCCGCGACAATAGAACGCAAAATGCGTCAAGACCAAACGGACGACTTGATACACTTTTAAAAAAATGGCGAGAAGATGTTGACGATCGCGATCGCTGCCGACGAAAAACGAGAGTGATTCGAGCTCGACCGATTAACCGATAGCGTGGCTGAGACAAGAATGACCATTTCTTTCGCACCCCTTTTCTCACAATACATTCGCAGGGGGACGGCTTGAGTAGAAATGAAGTAATGAAGTTCATGGACCGGCCCGCCGACCGCCACCAGAAGAAGTGCTCAGTCGAAAGCAGATTTATTAAACTTGTTGTAATTCAACCAAATATAGTCGCTGAGAACGTTGGTTTTGATGCGCGCGCTCCTGTTCGAGCTCCGCAATTCGAAGGGTTTCATATATTGATGAAAACGTTCCCCGTGCCCATCTGATGTTGACCGACAGTTTTCGGAGAACCATGATAAATGAGAATTTAGCAAATGGATCATCAGAGACATATTTGTTCCTAATTTCGCATACGCTGAAATCAACTTGGCAACAATTTCTTCATAGTTCTCGGTTCGGTGAATATTCCGTCATTCGGTGAATATTCAGTCAACCACCGAACCGAACCGAACCGAGAACGGTTGACTGAATATTCACCGAATGACGGAATATTATAATGCTTTTCCAGATAGGGTTCTAATTGAAATTTGCTTGAGCTGTGCCAATCGCACAAAAAACAGGGATGTTCGGGGAATGCCTGTTGGAGACCAAATAAAATGGCAATAATTTTAAAATTAATTCGAAATCACTCAAGTTTATCCCGATTGTATCCGCGAGGCCATTTAAATCATTGCAAAACAAAATAATACTTGAATTCTCATCTTCGTGAACTTCAAAAAAAGGAGTGAAAATGCTCTCGCGTCGTTTCTGTGAGGATGGAAAGACCAAGTCTTTCAACACATTTTGTTCTTGCAGCCTTTGCATCAAGAGCTGACCCTTATTTTTGGGCAATTCTAGTTCACAAATTAACTCTAATACAAATGTTGTTGACAATTTGCTGGACACGTGTAAGCCTGCATTTGAAAAAGGATCCGCTTCACATGATTTCACCACAGATGATGATTCTGAATGTTGATTTACTCTTGAATTCGCCAGAATTATTGAGTAGTTCTGTTCTTCCTCTTCGTCATTCCACTCTTCACCAAAGTGTTCGGCCATTTCTATGTCACGCCATTCTTCCTGAAAGGAAATCTCTGCTCGTTATGCAATCGATAATGGTTGAATTGATCCACTTGCCATTTGTGGTATCGGCAAAATATCTTCTGGCGTTCTTGGGATCGCAGGAACAGCCTTCAAATCATTTGGATATGAAAATAATGCTCTGTTGATCCAACGCGTTCCCGTAAGATTAATCGCGCACAAATAGCATTTGTCTGGATGTTCTGGTTCACTCCATTCAACTGGATTCTTGAACGAGAAGTGACGATCCCCAGCTGCAATTAACTTAAATGAGAAAATCATACAAATCTTAAAAGTCGAGCTTACTCTTTTTCCACTGGTTTAGAACCGTTATGCATGGTCGACAAACTATGGTTGGTACAAATGTTGTGTTAAATACGATACGTGAAAATCTGGAAAATATTCCTCGTATGTTTGTTTCTGACTCTCGTTCAAGTTGACTCTATATTTTTTGTAACATAAAATCCACAAATGTAGCAGATTTGTTCTCGATTTCTACCGACAATATCCATTTCGATTGTTTTTGTTTGTTGTCAGTAATGCGACTGTCACTGAGAGTTTGTTTGGTTTTTGTTGTTGTTGTTTTGCATTCGTGATCGAACCCTATCGAGGGCCGCAACCAACCAACTTCATCATTGTTTACAGCAAAAAATAAAAAATAAAAATTAAATTCAAAAAAGTGTCCTCGCTTGTGATGATGAGCAGTCAGTTCCACTCGCATCATTGTGACTCCGCTATCGAATTACATAGAGATTCTTTTCCTTTTCGTTGGACAGCAGAACTCTCAATCTTCAGTCTTGTCAATGGCTGGAATTCTCTTAGCGTACAAATGTCGGATGCCCTTCAAGGTAGCCTTTGATTTAGTAAACGTGGAAACGGAAAGGGACGAATTTAAAAAAATTGAAGAGGAATAAAACGTGATTTGCGTTATGAATTTTTGAAATTCGAAGGCAGCTGATTTCAGAGATCGCTCAACAGAATACGATTGCTTCTAGGATAAAATACCCTAACTAAACCCCCTTCCCCTTCAATTTCTGAAGTACCCTCGTGCAGCAACGGATCAAGTCAAAGATACCTGATGTTTGGTCGATGGATCGCTGTATAATTTTATATGCAAAAGGAAACAGAAGAGGTAAATCTTGATTTGAATTGAGGATCGGCGTCGTCTTTCTCGCTCAGGCAAGGCAGACGTAATCGCAGTATCGTCGAAATAAAATGAAAAAAAAAACGTTTTTCTCCCACTTGCTGTCTACGGGTTAAATCTTTATTCATTCTTTAATTCAAAAAATCAGTTTGCATTTTCCAAAGTGGCAACAGAACTTTGATAAAAGCACCATTCAACAAGCTTTATTTTTTTATGTTTTTCTTTTGATTTTTGTCGTTGACAAAAGCACAACACTGACAGCAGTGCCATCTATCTTTCAAGAGCGGTTAGTGGAAGAGAAGCTTTAATGGGTCAAGTTGCTTTCTCGAAAACACCGAAATGAGGCAGCCACCTCAACATACGATCTGAAGAATGGTGCATTATCGCAGTGGTTGATGGTTCCTCCAAGGACCTATCCAACTCGTCTTTCCTTCTGTTGAGGTTTCGGTTCTCGATTCATCATCATCGCGATGAGACAGTACAGAAACTTATCCCATTTTCTGTATGAAGGAATACGAAATATGTATGGACTATCTGTTATACATGTATATTTGTCAATGGCAACTTGCTAAATTTTTTCCATGGTTCTTTTGGGGAAACAAAAATCTCACAACTTCCTGGTGTCGCATTCAAATCAAAATTTAACCACGCAACTGGCACTAAAGAAATATCATTTATTAATTTTATTATTATTTTCATTTCAATTGTGTTTTTTTACATTGTTTATTGTTCAATAAAAATAGGTTATGCTAGGAATAAAAATAATGATAAAAAAGAGCTTGAAGGAAAAAGACAGAAGAAGAATTCTCTCTCTTAAAAAAAATCCAATGATCGAATCGTTGCAAAACAAAATCGACTGGGGAAATGAATCTTCAACTTACGATTTGCTTGAATAATAAAAATTGATTGTTGCAACTACAAGCTTCAACAGTTGCGTATTAAGTCGATGCGGAATGTGATAAAGATACATCTTGTTCTATTTCGTTTTTTTGGATTCGGTGAAAGTGCACGGAAACGCTATGGAAATCGAGAATGCTTGGCAAGAACGGAAGCGCTTTAGATGAGGGGTTGATTCGATACCGGTTGGACCAGAGCTATTTTGGTAGATTGTGATAATGGACGGAAGTTGCGGGGTCTCCCCACGTACACAGTGCAATCAGTTGCAGTTAGCTCGATTATCACTGATCACGCTATCTGGCGCTTAATCAAACTAATATGTCAAAATTATGTTTGCATAATTTGTTGTTAGTTTCATAACCACCACTGAAGCCACAGTTAAAAAAAATTTCGCTCGAGAATTCGTTATGATCAATCGGATCAGTTACATTGTGACCTATGTGTTCGTTATGTGAATCGGTTATTGTTGCTTGCGAGCGATGCGCGAAGAAGAAGAAATTAAATAAAATATATGCCAATTTGATAGCTTTCGCATTTTATTTGGTTCGACCAAATGAATCGAAGGCTGGATTAGGAATTTGTTTGTTTATTGTTTGGCTTCAGCGAATGACAGAAGAGCAGTTGATGGAGTTATTTGCGCGCGTTGCTTCGCAGCTCTATGACCACCGGTCCGGAGCCTTTACGTCCATTCTCATTCCTTATGCTGGTGATTGGCTCGCTGCCATTGCGATATCGACTAGTTGTCACTGACTTCCGTTCGGATGATTCAACCGTTTCGATGCCTCGACCATTTCTCATCGGCAATGTTTTCTTGGAGAAATTGTGAACGGTGTTCGTGACGCTGGGACGACCCGGATCATCAGATTTGGATGTCATTTTATACGTTTCGGAATAGTCTTCTGTGCTTGAGCTACCCCGACGAATGATGCTGGCGGTGTCCTTGTTGATTGTGATGGGTGACCGAGACCCCAGAGAAGATTCACGTTCGCGGTGAATGTCCCGTTCCAGACCGTACTTATATCCGGGACCATTTCGCGCCACATCTGATCGATAATAATCTGATGGAGTTGTCCGCGCCAGCGAATTGCCTCTCCGGTCCGTTGTCCCATTTGTGTAATAAACCGGGCTGTAACCATTTCGGCTGCTGTAGCCATTCACGCGTTTAACCTCTCGACTGTAACCCGAACCATGGTGACTGTCCACCTCATCGATCTTCGACAAATCTCGCTGGCTGCGACTGATCAAATTAACAATTGACGGACTACGTAACTGCGGCTTTTCCTCGTTTAGATGTGGATTTGATCGATACATAGCGCTGTGCGGAACGTTGCGATTCAACTTTTCCAAATAAATCGGACTAGGATCGTTGGTTCCATTCATTCCGTGAACGTTGAAGCTTTTACTGCGATTCAGCGATTTATATGTTCGAGCGGGCTTTGCTGGACCGGTATTTTGAACAGTGTTTGCCGATGGACGAACGTTATTCACAATCGCGATGTTTATAGCCGACGAGTGCATTGGCTTGTGTTCCAATTTCCGGGGCAGAGTCTGGGCGCTGCGGTAATCGTATTCAACGGATGGTGTCGAATGCAAGCGGTTTGAGCTTTTGCTGAATCTTCCCAGTGTGTTGGATGTTATTCCTTGTCTGAGAACGAGAAGAAAGAAACAAAACAAATTATTAAGCTTCAAAGAAATTAACGAGTCACACACCGAACCGCAGGTTAGCCACGAATGACATTCGAACGACAACTCAATTGATATCCAAAGCAATTAAACTGATTTGATTTCAATTGTAATTTGTGTTTGCTTCGTGCAAGCTACCAAATAAGGCCTCTCAAACGCTCAGTGAACAATATCAAGGTGACTGCGTGGCCGACTACACCGACAATTGAATCATAATCGCGTCACTGCTCAACTGTCTGACTGCCGTGCTCGCATTTCCGCGTGCAATTTCAAAATTAGCCGAGTGGGTTGAGCACGCGCTAAGACGAATTTGATTCGTTTGCTTCCCCTTGATTTGATCGTCGTCATTCATCGTATTCAGCAGCTAACAGCTCATGATTCGGTTGAAAGCGTTCACTTGAGCGCTTCACATTTTCCCACGCCACCTCTGACTGAATTACATTTTGCGCTTTAAGCATTCATTTCGGCGACGCGATTATTTTTCCATTTGTATTCGATTAGAATGCAAATGGACTTGTTTTTGCCTCGAGCAGGATTCTTGTGATGTCGAAAAGGAATTATTTCAATGCCTTTGACTTCTCCGAAACAGATGTTGGCTGCCAAGTTGGAAGCCACATCGGAATGTTTCGTCTCCATCCGAGTCGAATTAGATCCAAACTGCACGGGCACTCCTTAAACGTTCAATTGCAATGACTAGACGAAGTACAGTCGGCGGAGATATCGCCTAATTCGTCGGGACGCTCCAACAACAATGCCATTCAATTAACACAACGTTTCGATTATCTGTTTTGATTGAACAATATTCGCTTCATGACATAATTGATGTTATTGTGCAAAAAATGGTCTTGTTGTTGTTTTCGGAAACACAATTACCAGATATTTAAATCATTCAAAGCCACAACAATATAAATTGTTGTTTAAGTAGCCAACTGGGATGACTGAATGGCCGTAATGCCATAAAGCGCCAACCACAAGAGCCATGTGCAATTGTCCCGACATGCCTCGACATGACACACACACCCAAGACCAGCCAGTCGTCGAATGAATGAGTTTTATTGATTTCACCTGCGTATTAAGGCAATTTGATTCATTCGCTCCGGTTGGTTCGCCACCCATTGTTGAATGTTTGCCTCAATTCGAACGTGAATTGAGAGGAATTTAATGCGATTTCTATCGATTGCGATTCATTAGCGATTTGACACTGAAAATGTTGGCTTAAAACGACTAATGAATAATTCAGTGACCGCATACTTGCGGTCAACTGTTGCACTGGCCGATTGGCTGATTTGTTTCATTCATGCGAGATGCATAGCGCTCGAGAAATTTGAACATTTAAATGATGTGATAATCGTCAAGGGATAGAAACTTCCCGAAAGACACACATTCTTGACGTTCTTTACGGAATGCTAAAAAGCAATGATCCATTAGAATGGCATCGTTATTATTGTTATTGTTATTTTATTATTATTATTGTCAGAAAAATCAAAAAAATAAAAACAATGAAGAATGGCAAAGAGGTGAAACGAGAGGGGCATTTTCAAAACCGTCTTAAAAGGAGTGGCTGATGAGTATTTTAATTTTGTTTTTTCATTATGTTTTTTCCAAGAGAAAAGGAGATGAAGCAGAAAGACAGAACGTTTCGTAATTTACATGCGGTAACTGGCGTCGGGCCTTCATTGTTTGCGCTGAATGTAATGAATGACGATATTGAAAATGAAAATATTTGCAACGACACCAGTGAATGACCAAGCGCAATTCAACATTCAACAGGTATCACATCGCCATCGACCACAGCCATTGTGTTCCTCATCGCCATCGCCATTGCAAAATGAACGTTTATTTTTAACGAAAATAAGTAAACAGCCTCTCGAAACGTTTTGTTTATTCGATAAATATTTGGCCGGTTAAAAGAAGAGACTCGCGTTGGGATGTCAATGTGATGACCGAATTATTAAATAAACATCAATTAAGTAGACAATTGAACTTTTGTGCAGAATGTTGCACAATTGAATGGAACGCTTGGTTATCGGATGGTGATGCACGACAACTATTTTATATAATTAAATATTAATATTAAATTTTAATTCGCTCGAATTGA
>JANSTV010054627.1:0-13201 GCA_027564135.1 Lestremia cinerea
TTTCAGCCAATGAGCCAGACGAATTATGTGCGTCAATGTACTCATTCCATAGTAGTCCAGAGGAGAAGAATAAATTGTTATCAGCACTCGCTCAGCATGGCATCGAGACAACAGTCGATCGTGTCGCGAAGAAGCGGCGTATTCGTGAGTGGATTCAGCAATCGGTGATTCAGGAGGACGAGGAAGAGCAAGAGGATTCAGGAACAGCAACACCAACATCCATCATCTCTCGGACACCGGTAGCTGGTCACGTGTCATCGGTTCGTGCAGAAGAGCGACGAGTCAAGCAGATCACCAGCACTGTGAAAGATGCAGCCAACAAACACATTGATCCGCGAACGGGGAAAATCCAACAGGGTCCCAGTGAGATGGTCACCACAGCGCCAACAACACAGAACCATCCGATCGGCTCAAGCAATGATCCACATAAGCCCAACGATCTGCCAAGGCATCAAAAGTTGATTGATGTTGGATCGCAGACGTCCAGTGAGTCACAAACGATGATCGACGGACGAATCGTCGAGAATCAACCAAATGGGCAACGTCGATCGAGTGATTCACCGTATCGCACAATGACTCAGCCCCAGCAACAGCATGAACATTCGGTAGCATCTCGAGGATTGATGACGGCATTCAATTCAGTGGCCACCATCACAATGCCAGAAATGCAACATACTCAGATGAGACAGCCTCTGCGATCAAACTCAATGAAACACTTTACCCACGGCGATTCGATCAATGACAGCGGCTACGGTTCATTGGACAAACTCAAGACTGGCGATGGAAACACCATTCTGCTGTCATCCCCGATACTCTCAAAGCGGTCCATTGTCCATTCGACGTATGTCAGCATGAATGGGAATGGCATTTTGAATGGAGGCGCTGCTGGACGCCACCATAATCAACAGAAGGATTCCAGCCCATTCAACTCGGATTCGGGCGGCAGCCATCATGGGTCCAGTGGCTTTGTCAATCTGGCTGGCATCCCCGATTCCAGCCAATACGTCATCAGCATGAAAGATACCCCATACGACCTTGTCAAACCGAAACGCAACAATAAATACAAATGAAATTTTGGTGTTTTTTCTCTCTTTTCAATTTCAATTTCGAAAATGTCTCTCATCTCTTTCTTATTTATTTAATTCTTTTGTTAGTTTGCTCACAGGCACCATTTCGTATGAACGTTATTCCAGCAACGCCATCTGGCGATGCCAATTCAAAATGCATCGATTCTGTTTAAAAATTAAAAACTTTCTTAAATGCTATGCACGGAAGGTAAAGCTATCACATCGAGAGACATGACAATCGACTGGGTCGATCTATCGTGTGTGGATGCCATCATGCAGCTTTTTGAGGTGTAAATTCACGTTAATTGAATTTCGTTTTGGTAACAACAAGCTCTTAAAACCCAATCCCACAATTAGTTTGCTGGAAGGTTTCACTTAAAAATTAAATTTAAATAAATATATTCCTCAAAATTCTTTAAAAACTCGATTAAAAACTTTCATTGCTGCCTTGACAACATAATACAAATGTCGTATTTACAACTTTGGGAAATGCATCGTTTCGTTTTTTCCGCCGTTGCGTTATCACATCTCGCTCTTTCAAGCACCGGAATGCAACGCCGTCCCCTTGGTGGGACTGGCAATCTCATCGTCCTTGACGGACTTCAAATCTCGTCCAATCATTGGATTGTTTTCCTTCAGTTTCTGCCCCGTTCTCGGCTCTGGAATGGCTCGAGTGTTTGACTGCTGCTTCGGCGGCGATTCATCAACTGTCTTCTCGTCACCTTTGCAGGCTTCCTCAGCGGAATCAGTCTTATTCGCCTCGCGGAGGTCACGTTCAATGCGACTCTTGCTTGGAGGCTGATCCTTCATTTCGGAATCTTCGACTTTTGCATCCAATAAATCACGACCGATTTTCTCTTGGATTTCGACGGGTGCCTTTTTCGAAGGTTCCAACTCATTCACTTTTTGTGGCTCAACCTTCTCGACGACCATCACCTGGGGTTCATTTTGTTTTTCCGGCTTTGGTACACCTTCGAATTGAGCATTTGCCTTCTGCTTCGCCTCTTTGATTTTTCTGATTTCCACGAACTTTTTCGCTATTTCCGCAGTGATTGGGCCGGGAAGCTTATTCGGTTCGTCTTGCTGGGTTTTCGGCTGAGCCGGTTTTTCCTCTTCACCCTCGTGGAACGCTGTCGAGAAATTGTGTTTCGTGTCCAAAAGTAGTTGACCTACAGGCACCGCTGGTATCGCCACCTTAACCTGCTCAATCGTTTGATTCTCTGGAGCCGGTCTCACGTTAATATCCGCCGCTTCGACATGTTCCTCACGCTCCTCATGCTCTTCACGGTCTTCATGCATTTCCTGCACTTTCTCAATTTTCTCCACTTTCTCCTCGATCTTTTCAATTTTCTCCAAAACAAGCTTCTGCGCCTCTTGATTCTGTTTCTCGAATGCATTCTTCATCTGTTCGAGCAGCACTCTGGTTTGCTTCAACTCCTTCCCCTTGTCCTCCTTGTCAGCAATGGCGATTTCTTGTTCTTCCTTCTGAATGGCATCTTTATCGATTTGCGACTCGGTTTTCTCAAGGGGTAGCTTCAATCCAACCTCGGGTTTTTTCACTGGGGGTTCGAATGGTTTTTGCGACGGTTCTTTCATATCCTGCAAACGCTTCACCAAATCATCGTTCTTCTTCGGTTCGCCCAAATCAATCACGCGGACATCGGGTAATACTTTGGGTGTTGAGGGTTTCTCCACTCTCAACTTTAAATGCTCTTCAAGAATGATGGTTTTGTTGGTCAGCGGCTCGAATTGCACGGCTGCCTGAGTGATTTTATTCTCAATTTCGATTGACTGTGCTCTGAAACCTGAAGGAGGTGGAGCGATTTTCTCGATTTCAATGGTCGCCCCGGAGTTCTTCTCGTCAATTGCATCCAAATTGGCATACGTTCCCAGGATCATCAAGCAAAATCCAAACACCAGCAAAAACTGAAAGAAAATTCATGAAATTTCCGACTTTCCCAAAGGGAGGAGGATTGCCTCACCTGCGCCAACAGCTTGTCTGTAGAGCTCTTCTTGCTAGTCTTCACATAGCACGACGCTGGAAACATGATGCAAATAGCCACACCGATGGTTGATCCAACGAGCCCAATGACCAATTCGATCGATGGGATGCACAGACCAATCACCAGCGCCATTATCACCATCGAAAGCGTAATGTATTTGAATCGATGTTCTGGAATGTAATGAGCTGCCTCGGAGTGTGCCTGAAACGGTGAATGCAATGTCAGAAATCTTTCGGTCTGAATCGATGGATCCACCTTACCCTCCGGTAGAGCAGCGAGTACAGACTAGCGCGACAGGGGAAGATCACCAGCGGAAAACTGAACGCAACCGACAACACAAACGCCGTCTTTATGACGTCACTAATCAATGACGTCGAGAAGTTCATCAAAATATTCCCGGAAAACTGTTGTCCACTGAAGGCGACATAGCCAAAAAATCCCACCAGGATGTAAACACCGGTGCATATGTTGACAGCTGCCTTGATAATTTCATCCATTTTTTGTAGCGTCGGATTTGGAATGGTTTCGTAGACTTCAAACACCTGCCTGGAATCGAAATTATGGAATGAAAATGTGTTGAAAGAATTACCCGAACTCGGCTTACATTTGACAGGACAAAGCCATGCTGAAGATGGGCAAACATTGAAGAATCCCAGAGAGTTGCCAAAAATTGACATTCTCATACCAATCGCCACTCAAGATGTGATCCTCAGACTCGAACATTACCTGAAAGCGAACGAAATGTTATGACAACCATTTGCGGTCAATAGCGGTCAACGACCCCACTCACCTTCACCACCAAGCAAAAATAGAACATAATCGACGTTGTGCAAACCGATGAAAGACTTTCGATATTCTTGAGCATTGCCAAAGGGATGATGCAGATTAGCGTGACGATGACCATCACCCAGGTGCGCAGCGAATCATTGTTGTCGATGTGAAATAGCTTGGCGGTGATTTGAGGTCCCAAATCACCAACAACCACATAATACGCAATGCATGTTCCCATCAGATATCCAATCACGCACAGCTCAACCATCAGCTTCCCCGAAGCACCGAATATGTAAAATGCTAATGCAGGTGAATACTACGCATTTACCATTTGACTCTGACATTTACGTGGTCTTGAACTCACCTAAAAACTCGAAATTTTTACGTCTCGTCTTGATCGAGGTCTTCAGCAAATAATGGCAACAGAGTCTCGTGATGAGATTGCTCAAAATGAGTAGAACAATCGAGAGGATGATTCCGCACTGCAAAATTGGGGAAATGAGTAAGTGGGAAATGGGTCAACGCAAGGCTGGTGATCAAAGTGAATGAACTTACTTTTTGAAAGCAAAATGGCATAGCCAAAACACCTACGCCAATAATGCTATTGGCTAGGGTCATGATGTGTCCCGTTTTGGAAGCCCCCATTCTGTCAGCGTGTTAATTCTCATGCGTATCTTTCGTGCACTACATTGAAATCGGAGCAATGAAATGTGTGAGGTTTTGAGCAAGAAAATTCGCTTTTTGAGGATATTTGCACAACTGAAGTGATCGTTTGGAATGTATTTGCGCCGTCATCGACCACTATTCGACGAAACGATATTTGCTCATGAATTTGACAATGTGGCAACCGACTGTCTTTGGGAATAATATCAGTACAATGATTGATCAGCATTTAAATCTCACTTTCGTTGTTATCAACAAGTGAAGCGAACAACAAATCGCCCCGTTCCTGAACTGGTTAATGTTAATTCAGCACAGAATATTTGAATAAGCGGCAACGCACTCAATGGGCACACAATCGTAACACTGGAAACATACAAAACAAATAAATGTTATGTCAAAATTCACACGACGGCAACATTTCAGCCTCAGAGAAATGTCAGTGGTGACAACAACAACAATCACACGGTCGATCAATGAACTGACGAGCGATATGTGGATGGAGTCAGCAGAATTCATGAATTTCAACATTCAGGGGTGTGAAGATTTTGATCGAGGATTTTCGGGGGAAAATTTGAGGTTCGAGAGGGGGTCAGGGAAGGGTAGTGGGTTAGCGAAAAATGAAAACGAATCAAGTCAAGTGGAGCAGCCCATCGAATCTTGCACAATTCTCGCTGAATACCTCGCATTTCGGTTGAATTGGAACTGTGCGCAGCCGTTGCGATGCGAAAGAAAGTGAATTCGAATCATATGTGTCTCAAGGTCACGATTGTCAAGAACTATGCAAATCTGATCGGGAGACGGGGCACATTTCAAAAAACCGAATTCGGTTTGTCAAAAGGTCACCTTCATAGTTCATAAACATTGACAGAGGCCAGCTAATGAAAAACATTCGAATCGAAGACCGAGGAATAATAAAGCGATTGGCTTTTTTTTTATCGCGCCCGAATATTTGGGTGAATTGGACATCACACATAAAAAATAGCAGGTCCGTTGATAAGCAAGTATTAACACAAAATCGAGTGGACGAACAAACGAACGGCAAAAAAAAACGAAGATATTTCCGAGCTGATAACAGTTTCTCATCTTTTGATTTGAGTGACATTTTTTTGTTACGGTTCAGCATTTTTTTTCCGTCGTTGGTCGATCGTTCGTTCTGCTGCCGTTTGATCGGTCGTATTTTTGTTGGGACATATTTCCGTGAAATTTCATTCAAGTCTGATGTGGAGTTATGTTATGATAGTCGTGCTCGCCTCATTATTTGTAGTAACATTCAGGGATTTGTTCGCGAGAATCTCCACCAAGATGAGACAGAAAAAGAGGGTAATTATTTGCTGGGGGATGTACCGTTGGTTTCTCGTTCTACTTCGCCTTGCATTGTTCTTGTCGAGTCCGCGTGGTGTTGTGTGAACGAAGATTGAAAGCTGCAAGAAACTCAAGTGAAATTAGTGAAAAGTGAAAGCACGACGGTGCAATTGCCGAAATGTCTGGTGGAAAACTCATGCGGCGCCTGAAACACTCTTCACATTCGTAGTCACACTGTAACCTTGCCATTGGCGCCGGATCAACAGTGATAGTGATAACGTTACATGCCGTTCAAGCCAAATCGCTTGATTAGCAAAACATGCTCGTTGCGTGCACTATTTTTCGCTGACTATTTTTCGTTTGTTTTCACAACCAAATGACTCATGGATGAAGCCCGCCTAGGGAATGCGTCAAAACATTTTGTGAACAAACAAATTCCGAGTGGGGATTCTGTCCTGGCCGTGGAGCCGGGTTATCACAAATTCATCGGATAATTGCACTTTCTTATGGCCGCTAGCGGAGCTAATAGCGCAGACAATCAAATCGAAAATGAATCAAATGCATTGAAGGATAACCGATCGAATGTTTTCAAATCGATATTCAGATCAAGGGCTTTGGGGGGCGATTATTGTATTTCAGAAATGTTATTCAGATTTGCCTTGCGATCGATGCAATTGTTTAGTGCATTGTAGTCGATTGAAAGGCACGCTAGTTTTTCGAATTGAATCGAACGTTTTCGATTTATTTTTTTCAGCCACCACCAGCTACGCCAGCCGAGCCTGCTACGCCAGCCGAGCCAGCCACGCCAGCTACACCTGCCACGCCAGCAACGCAAGCCAAGCCAGCCAAGCTAGCCGCGCCAGAGACGCCACCCACGGTAACCAAGTCCTCCAAACAAGCCAAGTCAGCCAAGTCAGCCAAGGTTGCTGCGCCAATAACGCCAGCCACACCAGTAACGCCAGCTACACCAGAGACGCCAGCCACGCTAAACAAGCCTTCAAAAGGAGCCAAGCCTGCAACGCCAGCCACACCATCTGAACCAGCCAAGCCAGCTAAGTTAGCTACGCCAGCCACACCAGCTACGCCAGCCGAGCCAGCCACACCAGCTTTGCCAGCCACGCCAGCCACAACAGCTACGTCAGCCACGCTAACCAAGTCTTCAAAACGATCCAAGTCAGCCAAGTCTGCAACACCAGCAACGCAAGCAACGCCTGCACCGCTAGCAACGCCAGAAGCGCAAGCAACGCAAGCAACGCCAGCAAAGCAAACAACGTCAGCCATACCAACTGAACCAGCCAAGCCAGCCAAGCCAGCCAAGTTAGCTACGCCAGCCACACCAGCTACGCCTGCAACTCCAGCTACACCAGCTGCACCTGCCACGTCAGCCACACCAGCTGCACCTGCCACGTCAGCCACACCAGCAACGCCAGCCACGCCAATTACGCCAGCTACGCCAGAGACGCCAGCCACGCAAACCAAATCTTCAAAACCAGCCAAGCCAGCCAAGTCTACAACGCCTGCAACGCCTGCAACGCCAGCCACACCATCTGAACCAGCCAAGCTAGCCGAACCTAAGCCAGCTACGTCCGAAACGACAGTCGCACCATCTACTCCAGCAACGCCAGCCACGCCAATTACGCTTAACAATTCAGTCAAGCCTGTTAAGCCCGCCAAGTCAGCTGCTCCAGCAATTCCAGCAACCCCAGCGGCCCCAGTAGCCCAAGCAACCCCAGCAGCCCCAACAAAGAAAGCCACAGCACCACAAATACCCGAAATGACAAAACCAGAAGAGGTGCTGAGCATTACTTTGCATCACGGCGTCAATGCTGAAGGTCAACTGTATCGATTGAAACGAGGAACTGTGTTGCGATTGGTGCCAGGAGCCAGTTTGTTGGGACGCCACGTTGCTTTGTACTGCAATTATCCGGTTACAGGTGAGTCGCCACCGCAGTGATCCAAAAGTAGTTTTAAAATGTCGATCTCATTTCGCAGACCAAGCCGACTTCATCCGAAACCAGTATCTTCATTTGAACTGGTTCAGTCGCGATGGCAAGAAACTAACCGATGGCGCTCACCCTTGCACCGAAATCACCGATTTGGATATTTATTGTGAGATCGAAGTGAATCGTTCCGGAACGTTCCATTTCTATTTCAACTACGAGGGAAGGTGAGTCACTTTTGTGAAATCGCGAGAAGACAATCAACATCAGTTGAGTTTCTTTTCAGCAACGAAACGAAGCATGAAGGCGCTCTCTACGTGCAGGTCGAGCCAAAATTGCGTGTCGGCCAAAACAAAACCGCCAAAGATCTTCCATTGGATGCCATACGCTGTCAAACAGTGCTAGCCAAATGTCTGGGCCCGTTGTCGACTTGGGAGAAGAAATTGATCGTCGCTGAAAAGTCCGGTTACAATTTGATTCATTTCACTCCCGTTCAGGAGTTGGGTGACTCGCGATCGTGTTACTCGTTGAGGAATCAATTGAAAGTGAATCCCGATTTTGCTGATGTCAGTCAAAGCACCGCTCAGAAGGGAAAGAAGGCTTCGGTGGCTAAGCCAACGGTACCCTTCGAATCTCTCGAGAATGTCATCAAGCATATGCGCAACGAATGGGGGGTAAGTGATCGTGGGCTACTTTCAGCCAAATTTCGCTAACCATCTCGATCATTTCGTAGGTGGCATCTATCTGTGACATTGTTTTGAATCACACCGCCAACGAATCCGAGTGGCTCCGGGAGCATCCCGATGCCAGTTACTCGTGCTTCACCTGCCCTCACTTGCGTCCGGCATTCCTCTTGGACGCAGTTTTCTCGCATGTCGCGAATGACACAGCCGCCGGTCTATTGGAGAACGTCGGTGTACCAGTCGTCGTGGAGACCGAAGATCACATCCAAGTAAGAGCCCCTCGTTTCTTTTACATCGAATCATATCACGCATTTCGATAACTCATTGCAGGCACTGCGACATCAATTGCACACGGTCTACTTGCCAAAAGTCAATTTGCACGAATTATTCCAATGTGACACCGAAAAATACGTTCGACAGTTCATTGATAAGGTGAGTCCCACAAGTTATTCACATCGCGGTCGGAATGCGAAGTTATCTTATGAATGAAATAGCAAGGGGCAATGATAACAACAGCATCGACTGATGACATGGTCGATCAACGGCCAATCGGCCATTGGTTTCGGTAATGATTTCGAAACGTTTCGTTGCAGATTCGAAACGGTTCAACGCCCACCGAGCCGTGTGGACACGGAGAACTGGAATTGATTCAAGATCCGGATTACAAGCGCCTAGCAACAACCATTGATTTTGATTTGGCTTTGGCCAAATACAATACATACCGCGCAGATTGCTATGACGAAGACAGTCGTCGTCGTCGTTGTTCTGAAGCTTTCCGCACGAAGCTGGAAGCTTTGAATGAAGCTGTTCGTCGTGAGATCCAGGACTACTTGAACTACGGTGTAGAGAATGCATTGGCTGGAGTGCGATACGAGCGAGTTCAACACGATGGTCCAAGGCATCGGGACCATAGTAACAGTCATCCGCTGTTTTCGAGATACTTCACGCCCGATTCCAAGACACTACCGTTGGCCGAATACGAGCAGTTGATTTGCACCGATGCGGGGAAAGAGTACATGGCCCACAATGGCTGGGTGATGAGTGCCGATCCGCTGAGTGATTTTGCGGCAAACACATCACGAAGCAACGTTTATTTCAAGCGAGAGCTTATCTCGTGGGGTGACAGTGTTAAACTACGTTACGGCGAAAAGCCCGATGACAGTCCGTACTTGTGGAAGCACATGCGCGAGTACGTCGACACCACGGCTCGCATCTTCGACGGAGTCCGGTTGGACAATTGCCACTCAACACCTTTGCATGTGGCTGAATATCTGTTGGATTCTGCGCGTAAAGTCAACCCGGAATTGTATGTGGTCGCTGAATTGTTCACCAACTCCGATCACACGGACAACATTTTCGTCAATCGACTGGGCATCACCTCGTTGATTCGTGAAGCTCAATCTGCCTGGGATTCGCATGAGGAAGGACGATTGGTGTATCGATACGGTGGTGCGCCAGTGGGAGCTTTCTACAGTTCACCGAAACGCCCCTTGGCTGCGGGCATTGCTCATGCGCTGTTCCTCGACTTGACTCACGATAATCCGTCACCGGTGGAGAAGAGATCCGTCTTTGATTTGCTGCCATCAGCTGCTTTGGTCTCCATGGCTTGCTGTGCCACCGGAAGCAACCGGGGCTATGATGAATTGGTGCCACATCACATTCATGTGGTCGATGAGGAGCGTCAATATCAGGAATGGTCGAATGGAGTGGACGCCACCAATGGTATCATTGCTGCGAAACGTGCTTTGAATTTGCTCCACGGTGAATTGGCCGAAACAGGCTTCAGTCAAGTGTATGTCGATCAAATGCATCCGGATATTGTGGCCGTGACTCGTCACAACCCGACCTCTCATCAGAGTGTCATCCTGGTGGCCCACACCGCTTTTGGCTACCCCGATAAGGACGCTGGTCCTACAACAGTTCGGCCCCTCTGTTTCGAAGGTTCGCTCGATGAGATCATTCTCGAAGCCAGTTTGACTCACAAAACCGGCTCGTCATTCACTCGCCCCGATGCATTCACCCGCAATGAGAAGTTCATCAACGGACTCACCGACTACGATCTCAAGGTCAAGGAGCACATTCCACTGAAAGAATCCACCATTTTCCATGGAGTTTCGATCGAATGCGAAAATGTCACGCAATTGAATTTTGCAAATCTTCGCCCAGGTAGTGTTGTCGCTGTGCGTGTTTCGTCATACGATCGCGTCCAACCAGCTTTCATCAAATTGAAGGAACTCGTGAATGGTTTCCACACGGGATCCGGCAAGAAGTACGAGGAGGTGAAGAAGATCGTTTCACAATTGAACTTGATCGATTTGAATCGGGCGATCTATCGATGTGATCAGGAGGAGCGTGATATGGGCAAAGGAACCGGGGTATATGATGTGCCACGGTATGGTCCGTTGGTCTACAGTGGTCTGCAAGGGTTCGTCTCGGTTTTGACTGAAATCGCACCGAACAATGACTTGGGTCATCCACTGTGCGGCAATTTGCGTGACGGCAATTGGATGATCGATTACATTCATCAGCGTTTGGCCACCAATGCCAACACGGCACCATTGGGCAAATGGATCGCGGAGAACATCAAGCCTTTGAAGGAGATTCCCAGATATCTCATTCCGAGCTACTTTGACGTGGTGATCACCGGAATTCACAGCCTTTTGATCGCTCAGGCCATCAAGTTGATGTCGCCATTCGTCAGCAATGGAAGTCGTTTCGTTCAATCCCTTGCCCTGGGTTCGGTTCAGTGCGTCGCAATCAGCGATTCAGCTGATTTGCCGAAGCTCAGTCCAGCTTGCTCGGAACCGAAACCTTCATCACCAAGTCCAACCCTCTCGGCCGGACTTCCACATTTCTCCACGGGATACATGCGTTGCTGGGGTCGTGACACTTTCATTGCCCTTCGTGGACTCCTCTTGCTGCCTGGTCGCTATGACGAGGCTCGTTTCATCATTCTTGGCTTCGCCGCTTGTCTTCGTCACGGTTTGATTCCAAATCTCCTGGACAATGGCACAAAGCCACGATACAACTGTCGTGACGCTATCTGGTGGTGGTTGTATAGCATCAGGGACTACGTCCAAGAAGCACCAAAGGGAAAAGCCATTTTGAAGGAGAAAGTTTCTCGCTTGTTCCCAACTCATGATTCCGAAGCAAAAAAACCGGGCGAGTGTGATCAGAACCTGGCCGATGTTATTCAAGAAGCACTTCAAGTTCACTTCCAAGGATTAGTCTTCCGTGAACGCAACGCTGGTCGAGAGATCGACGAACATATGGTTGAAAAGGGCTTCAACAATCAAATCGGCATCCATCCCAAAACTGGATTCGTCTTCGGCGGAAATGAAGCCAATTGCGGCACCTGGATGGACAAAATGGGCTCATCTCAAAAGGCAGCCAACAAAGGAGTTCCCACCACACCCCGAGATGGATCAGCTGTCGAATTGATCGGTTTACAGTACGCCAGTTTGAGGCTACTACAGAAGTTGGCTGCCACCGGAGATTATCCCCACAAATCAGTTCAGCGCAAGGGCAAGAATGGTGAAAGCACCACGTGGACATTCGAAGAATGGGCAGATTTGATCAAAGCGAACTTTGACAATGAGTTTTTCGTTACTCGCGACAGTGGACCGTTAGCAAATAAGAAGGGAATCTACAAGGATTCTGTCGGTGCCAGTCACGCATGGGCCGATTTTCAATTGCGTTGCAATTTCCCGATTTCAATGGTTGCGGTAAGTATTCATCTCGATCAGCCCAATTCACCCGTCTAATGACCCATCGATTTCAGGCACCGGAAATCTTCGATCCAAAACACGCCTGGGAGGCACTAGAACAAGCCAAGAAATATCTACTCGGTCCATTGGGGATGAGAACACTCGACCCAGAGGACTGGACTTATCGAGGCACCTACGACAACAGCAACGATTCGGACGATCCGAAAGTCGCTCACGGAGCCAACTACCATCAAGGACCGGTAAGTTCCGCACATTTCTTCACCACTCAAACCCTGTGTAATTCTCAAAATTCAACTTTCCAGGAATGGGTCTGGCCAATCGGTTTCTATTTGAGAGCCCGTCTGATTTTCGCTAAGAAGAATGGCTGTCTGAAAGAGACAATCGCCGAAACATGGTCCATTCTAACGGCTCATTTGAAGGAAGTGGAAACCAGCCACTGGCGTGGCCTACCCGAATTGACCAACGAAAATGGCAACTATTGCAGCGGCTCCTGTCGAACGCAGGCCTGGAGCTTGTCTTGTGTGCTCGAAGTGCTCTACGACTTGAAGCAATTGCAATTGGAAAGTGATAGATAAATGAGGCCACTTGAATCAAATTCACGATCAATATTTCTATTCGTTTGTTTTTTAGCCAACCAATTTTTTAGGGATTTTTTTTCTTATTTCGTTTTTTTTAAAAGATTGTTATGCATTTTTCCGTTTTTTTTGTTTGTTTGTTGAAAATATTGTTGAACATGTTTTTTTTATGGGAATAAACAAATTTTGGTGCCATACTCGAGTTGTGTTTGCCTTTGACGTCTTCCAGGTGCCCAGGAAGCCCTTTAAAACCCCCTTCAAAACCCCCTTCAAAGCTTCAGATTCTAAGCGAAGAAGTAAAATGCAATTGATTTAACAACAATTTGATTTAATTTTCATATACAATATATATTTAATATTTTGTTTCAATTATCACAAGAAAATAGATTCTTTCAACAATAAACCTTCAGATAATTTCTCATCAATAATAATGTCACATAATCAATGTTTATTGAGATGGCTGTCTCGT
>JANSTV010054649.1:0-13198 GCA_027564135.1 Lestremia cinerea
ACTGTACTCAGCTCCGCTAGTTCATCAGCCATACGTCACTCAATACTCACCGGTCACCTACACGCGTCAGGTGAGATTCAGTCAATTGACACGACCAGCAAGTTTTCCACAATAACCTCTTTCAGGCGTACGGTAATCCGCATTTGTACACGCATGGAGCCTTAATTGCGCAACCAAGTCAACAAAGCCAATCAGGTCAAGCAGTCCAACCAAGTCGCACCTTCCAGCCACCATTCAGAGAGCAGAGTTCTCGTCAAACGGCTCGATTCCAGGCACGTAAGCAGTTTGAACAACAGAACCAAGCACCAGCTGAGGAAACTCCTGACAAAAAGACTGTTATTCAAATTCGACGACCAGCCATTCATAAGCAGTTTTACGATGTCGAAGAGCGGCTCGTCATCAAACCAGCTGGCAGTGCTTTGATTGAATTGGATCCGCCAATTTCAAAGACAATCACCAAGGTTGATGCCCAACAACAACAAGGCGACCAAAAACAAACCGGAGATGGATCAGGCACCTCGGCTAATTACCGTTTGCCGTTCTTTAATAGAAATTTCTTCTCGTTTGGAAACGCATACCAGCCCCAAGTACCTGCCTTCTTCACCACCCCGTGCCCAGACTATGATACACCATCAACCCCGCAAACCCCACAAGGAGCTCCCGAATATGTTCCTCAATACGATCCTCAGGAAGTCCCATCGTACGCACCACAACCACCACCACAATACAACCCACAACAACCTCCTCCACAATACGCCCCACAACAGCCACCTGTTCAAGTACCACAACAAACGCCATCCTACTATCCACAACCACCTAGTCACGATGTGCCAATTTCCCAACCGAATCCCTCGGTTGATGATCCAACGCATATCGCAGAGTCTCAGCCTCCTCAAGCTGCTTTCGTGATTAGCTCATCCACGCCAGTGACGATTATCGGCGATGGAACTGTTTCGGTCGTCACGCCAGCACCAGCACCAGCCACCGATGCGCCAGAAAGCAGCACACCGTACCCAGAAGATAGTAATAATAATGAGAATAATAATAATAATAATAATAATAATGATAATAACAGCAACAGTCGTCGTGAAGGCGAAGACTACGACGACGATGAAGAAGGTGATGCTGAGGAATTCGATGGTGCAGCACCGAGTCAGGAGGATGACTCAAAGACAGACAGATACACCCAGCCACGCCCAGCGTACTACCAGCCATCCAATGGTCAGTACAGCCAGCGGCCGTACCAACCATCTGGTGCGCTCCAAGTGGAGGCCAAATCCAACGGAGATCCCACGCCCCTCTCCAGCGGAAATGTTGCAAGCAACCGAAAGTCGACTGCAAATTATCAACAAGCTCATCTACTGGACTTGTACACTGGCAGCGATGTCGGTTTGACCGAATTCGCCCAGGAGGAAGGACCATCCAGCAGCGCAGCATACAAACAAGAAGGCCAATTCAGGGATGCCGGCCAAGTGCGTGCACGAGTCATCACAGCCACCCCAGCTCCACCCAATGCTAAATCAGAAACGCACTCAAACACACGACGTATCGTCGTTTCGAAGCACATCGAAACCGTTCAAGAGATCGAATTGCCACAGAATAAGACGAACCCTACTCCCAATGCCAACCCTGAGGCTACTCCCGGTAATACTCAGCAATCGGCTCAGTCGGAGAAATACTCATCACCTCGAGGTCCAACAACGCAGTTCGTTCCCAGCCGAGTTAGCTATAGTGGACCAAGCCCCAGAGGCCAATCTGGACAATATGTTGAGGGTCATGGTCAACAGTCGGGTCGTCTCGTTCAAAGCGCTCCAACTGTGTTGATTTTCTCGAGTACCCCAGCTACTGTCGTAGAAGCCAACCCCTCCAGAGAGTCAACTTTCCGCGAACAAACTCGAGGTCAGTACGTGCAATCCAACACGAACTACGCTCCACAGGGCTCCACCACAGTCGGCTCATCATCGGGACGATACGTTGACTCTCAGACACCCGCTCGAGACAGCTACGGACAGGCAAACTACGCCCCACAGGGCTCAACCACATTCGGCTCATCATCAGCACGATACGTTGACTCTCAGACGCCCGCTCAAGACAACTACGCCCAGGCTGTTCAACCTTCTCAGCGTCCGACATACTACTACTCGACTTCTCCAACCGGACAATACGTGGACGCGAGCAGCAACCAGCGAGCGGACTACAAAACTCCAGCTCCAGCTCAGCAGAGCTATAGTCCTTCAGCTCAACAGAGCTACACCCCTTCAACTCAGACCCAAAGAAGAGAATCAGCCCGTTTTGTTCAAGGAGGCACTAATCCAACAGTTGTAGTCATCTCCAGCACTCCAGCCCCTGTCGTTGATTCAAGTGCTACGAGAGGTCAATATGTGCAGCAACCCTCCTCCTCGTCCTCAGCTGAATACGTTCAGCAGAGTTCGACAGAAGAGCAGCGTGTCCCATTGGCTCCCTACGCCGACGTGAACTACGATCTCCCCAGCACAAATCAACGTTCAAACTACCAGTCATCGAAACAGAGCGACGCTTCGACGTCAGGCCGCTACGAAGATAATCGCAGTGGTGATCAGGCCCGCATCGCCCAATACAAACCCCAACCAGCAGTGGTCGTCGTCTCATCAACACCGATCTCTGTCACCGATGGCAGCGACCAAGGTACCGCTCAGCCGCCAAAGAGACTTCAAACCAGCATAACCTACACCTCACAAGACAGAAATGGGGCTTCACGTCGCCCACAAAACGACCAATCCCAACAACAGAGTGGACAATACACTCAACCGAACATCCCAAATCAATCGGTTCAAAGCGCTCAACGTCCCACCTTCTACTATTCAACCACGCCATCTGGACAGTACGTCGACGCCAGTAGCAATCAGCAATCAGCTGACTTCAAGGCTCCTCTCGCCGAACAGAGCTACAACCCCGCAACCAAAAACCAAAAAGGAGCTTCTGCTCGTTTGGTCCAAGGCAGCGCTACTCCAACAGTCTTCATCGTTTCCACCACTCCAGCCACCGTCGTCGAAAGTGGCTCAGCTCAAAGGTCGTTCGAGTCAGCGTCGAAAGGTAAATACGTTCAGCAGCCTTCCAGCGCACAAGCCTCCGCCGTACAACCTACTCAAAGACCGGTTTACTTCTACTCGACCACCCCATCTGCTCAGTACGTGAATGCCAACTCAGCCGTGGCCAGTTCTCGAGAAGGAAATACCCCACGCAAATACTACGAAACTGGTGCGGTCAGTGCACCAATCATCGAATACGCAGAAGGCAGCCAATCAGGTAAATATCCACATCAATCATCCGCTCACGCACGCTCATCACTTTCTCCATTTTCACCGCAATCCACGCCATCGCCATCACGATCATCAGTTCGTATTATTTACGTTCAACCCGTTTCGCAGGACCTTGCTGAACTGCGTGCATCGCCGCCACGGTATCATCAACGCCAGTGACTTAGTTTTGGAAATGGCATTTACTCGTTCACAATAATTTATTTAATTTGATTTTCGATTTTATTTTTTTTTCGTTCTGATTTTTTTCAATAAAATGATTTATTTTCGAGCAAATTAATGATTCGGCTGGATCTGATAATGAATAACCCCTCCCTTCCCCTAATGTGATGCCATTTAAAACTCAAGATCTGCTCCAAACTGAGCCCAATAAAGACAAATTAGAACTTTTTCCAATCTAAACCGAAACTTCAAGGAATTTACGGATTGTGAACAGCAAAATATTGAAATGCATTTTTAAAAAGGTTTTACAATCAAATTGTAATAAATAATGAAAACCTAAATCTGCAAACCTAGGTCTTGCCTCATATTATTGATTCTTGACTCAAATGGATTTGAACAATGAAACGGCAACTTCATCAATTCGAATGTTTTTATTTCAATTTTCAACATACTCAGTAAATCTATTTCTGTATGCTTTATGATCTAATTGGGGCCAACCGGGCCAATAGGACCAATTGGGCCTTTAGGACCAACTGGGCTTGTGGGACCAATTGGGCCTCTAGGACCAACTGGGCTTGTCGGACCAACCGGGCCAAGAGGGCCGATGGGCCCAGTGGGACCAACCGTGTCAATGGGACCAATTGGGCCTGTAGGACCAACTGGGCTTGTGGGACCAACCGGACCAAGAGGGCCAATGGGACCAATAGGACCAATTGGGCCTCTAGGACCAACTGGGCTTGTCGGACCAACCGGAC
Organism: Lestremia cinerea; assembly: GCA_027564135.1. NCBI lineage: Eukaryota > Metazoa > Arthropoda > Insecta > Diptera > Cecidomyiidae > Lestremia > Lestremia cinerea. The sequence goes on from JANSTV010054649.1 coordinate 4,214, forward strand.
CAAGAGGGCCGATGGGTCCAGTGGGACCAATTGGGCCAAAAGGACCAACTGGACCAAGAGGGCCGATGGGCCCACTGGGACCAATTGGGCCAAAAGGACCTACTGGACCAAAGGGGCCGACAGGGCCAACCGGGCCAACCGGGCCAAAAGGACCTACTGGACCAAAGGGGCCGACAGGGCCAGCGGGACCAACTGGGCCAAAAGGACCTAATGGACCAAAAGGACCTAATGGACCAAAGTGGCCGACAGGGCCAGCGGGGCCAACCGGACCAAGAGGACCAACCGGGCCAAAGGGACCGCCAGGATTAACTGGTCCAATTGGACCGCCAGGGATAACTGGTCCTATCCCCCATCGAGGGTCCCAGTTGGGAAAGCCTGTGCTCGGTCTGCTTGGAGGTGCAGGTGGCCAATTTCCAGCAGGTGGCCAAGCTCCAGCAGGTGGCCAAGCTCCAGCAGGTGGCCAAGCTCCAGCAGGTGGCCAAGCTCCAGCAGGTGGCCAAGCGCCAGGAGGTGGCCAAGCTCCAGCAGGTGGCCAAGTTCCAGGGGGTGGCCATGATCCAGCAGGTGGCCAAGCTCCTACGCCTGGCTGCCATTGAGTAGTTCCAATTCCAGTCAAAGGCGCATTCCATCCAACAAAATCGGTTCTCAAACCAAAATCTTTCCCAACTCCATGAAGCAAACCCGGAGCAACCAGGTTAAGTGCTGTTCCAACAACCCCCAAAATAGAATACGGGGCGGGAGGCTCGTTATCCAGGGGTCTTGTCGGCAATGCGCCAGCGGACACAACGGCCAGAATGGCCACGAAAACACAAACGAACTTCTGCATCCTCGCGAGCACTTTATCGATCGGGGAGCAAACTAAACAACAACTATGGTCTGGGCAGCGATCGCATGAAAATTTATACAGCACGCGCATTGCTTCCACCGAATCAACGTGACTCTCGAGCCCATGAAATGCGGCCAATTCATAGCTTGCCCATCACGATTTGGTCGGTTTTATGACATCGATCGTCGCGGCATTAAAACCAACGGCTTTGAAAGAACTTTTCATTTTATTAGTCAAAATTTCCGCATCGAGCTTCATGAAGGCGATAATCCGCGATCGATTGCAAGCTAGCCAAGCTTCACACCCCTTTTATTCTTCGAAAAGTTTCAAGCATATCCCGTGTTAAGACATTCCGCGAACTTTCAAACAAATGGCTCGACCGTGACGCTGCGACTTTATCGAAAAGACTTTTTCGGTTCATTGAAGATCTCTCTCATACGATTTCAATCGCATGATTTCGTCACTTTAGGCTTAACGAGTGCTTCAATCACGTTAAATTGACGATCCATCACTCGGGTTATCAAAGCGATCTACAAATTTTTTTGGGTTTCAGCGGTCGTTTTGCGGCATTAGCATCTCCACTGAGAAAAATCTCGTACCCGAAAACAGAGCAAACAAATGAAGCTATTTCGTAATAAAATGACTAATCTCCGTGTGGGTATCGGCAAGGCAGAAAAACATCATCCGCAGCGATCCGGCCCAAATCAATCCATGATCTTTCAAATGTGTTCTCCGAAATGAATTGTACCTGTCAAATTGATCAGCAATCATCTTGGCAAAGAAGCACAACCGGTTGCTTGGACGGTGTGCGCTTGACGGCACTTGCTCCGGACGGTGTGTCTTTTATTATCAAATATTGCTTAGAATGGTCCGTTGCCACAACGCAAGTGCCTCCCACCAACGATCGTCCCGTCTTTAATATTCGCGTGGCTCTGATTTCTGAGGTCAACGTTCGAGCCAATGTGATCACATGCTCGACCATCGTCCGATATTTAGGTGCAGACGTGCAAAGTCCAAAATGGTGCAGCTTCAGCCCATTCCAAGCAGCCCAAGTAGCCGACGACCGTCGTGGTCGTTACACCGCCCAAGACAGCTACGGCCAGACCAACTACACTCCACAGAGCAAAGTGATGAAATGATTTATTTTCGTGCAAATTAATGAGTCAGCCGAAACAGTCAATCCCCACCAAACTGAATGCCAAGTAAAGCTGAAAAACTGCTCCAAACTGTTGGATTGTTTCCGAATCAAAAAATTTCGACGATCCGCTGAGGATAGTTAAAACGCCTTTGATTAGACTCTCATCTGCTGGAGCTTAAGCAATCGACAAAAAAAAACAATAAACAAAATATGCGTCCATTTCTGCAATCATCATTCGACCAGAATCACCACAAAGCCATTCATCAAAAACGTGAATCAATTGAGGCATTCGAAGGCAAATTCCCATTCGCTGAAACATTCCGATCGACTGTGCGTGCAAAAAAGGTGAAAGAGAAAAAACGATTGCACCGCATTCGGATTGCTCAATCTGACTGAGGTAATGAACTTCACGACAGCAAGAACAATTCAGCACAAGGTTTACGAGGTCATGCTCGCACTGCAGTGAATGCATCATCGGTGCAGTGCGTGACGTGCAATCGCACATAGCTCACATGCATCCGCGGAAGCAAATGCACCGTCATTGCGTTTTCCAATTCGATGGCAACAACAACTTTCAAAACAGTACGATCGACTCAACGATCAACCGACCGACTAATCACTGAGCGCATTATGTCACATGTCTTGCTCTGCTCTGTTTCACGCAAATAATCACTCTTGATTTCGTTCCGATTGCGATCATGCGACTCACCGTACGACCAGATCAGCGGCACCGCAAGGAGGCGTCTAGCGTAATTGAATTGCCCATCGAATTAATCGGAGATCATTTCAATCGCGCGCAATTGATCAACACAATGGGTGAATCGCCGCTGAATGACTGAAACAATTGAACGTGCCCGAAGAGTCGTCGTTGTGAACCGCAGGCATTTGTTTTGTTTGGTTTCAAGCTGAATGCTTTGCTTTGCGTTGATCTCAAGGTAAAGTGGTCGTTGACTTCGTCGCCGATCGAGATAATGACGAATGATTGGCACCTAATCGACTTGTGCAATTGTCGGAAATATGTGTTGTCACCGTTTTTTTCACTCTCGCTCTCCCTCTCTCGCTCACTCGTGCGCGATGCTCTCGATCATTTTGCGATCAAGATGAATTGACGGAATATACTTCCGATTCTTTTGGAGACGATTTTTTCTTTCATTCTGAATCGTGATCGATGATCATGTGGCCGGTTTTTTCCGTCTCGTTGGTGATTAATGACTGACGACCTTAGATCACATTGTTTTTCTGTCATCTCGCTTTAGATCACCGATCGTAACGGATCTCCTTCGGAACACAAGTCTGACCACACCCCCATCCGGTCGATGGCAAAAGATTCTAATTCATTTTCCGCCAAATTCAGAGACTGGGCGACACAATGGCGATCAATGAAATCGATAAACAAAGGCGTGTATGTGTGCGGTGATCGTGTCATGCAATCTCGATCACAAGGAATGTCAAAATCAATAATATTTTCGCAACGAAAAACTTGATTGTTTTGTTCGGCCTTAAATTTTTGTCACAATTAGCCAATCGATGCATGCAACAATCGCATTTCAATCACCAATCACAACAATGATGATCGATTTGATTTTCATTCAAAGGTTAATTGGATCATTATCTTGATAATTGGATGAAATTACACAATTATGGTTTTGAAACAGTTTCAAAGTCATTGTCACCGCGATCGGAGTTCCGTGTGTTGTGTGACGTTTTGGTCTGGTCAAAGGGTTTGAGAAGAAAGTGATTTTGGGGCTTCTGTGAGATGATCTCCTCCGTTAGTTCAATGGAGGAAGTGGAAACTGTTCCCGAGCAAACGACCCCTGCTCGAATCGCCAACGCTTCGCATCAATGTTGTTATCCTCGTTCACGTTCAATGCGCCACACTATGCCCTTGCCCGTGTCATGCACAATCGAATTCAAGGCTCCGAAAACGGATCCGACTATTACTCACCGCTTCGCACGTGATCGTTGACTTTTCCTTTTCGATCATTTTTTCCACATGAATTTCATAATTTACATAACGCATGCCGTGTGCATGTCCGCTAATGACAAATTCTAAATTGTCTAACCGCAATGACTCTCCGTCTAAGCAATGACAACTGGCACTCGCATCGACGTTACACCTATTGCCGTGTCGGCGTCACAGCGAACCGCAACCGCGTCACAACATCAACTGTCTGCCCACTGCTTCTTCTTCTTCTTCTCCATCATTTCTACTTCTTCCTCTTGTTATTCTTCATCGACGCGTCGTCTGCGTCGTCACAACACGACGCACCGTATAGGAAATAAAATTTCATTAAGCATTCCGTACGTGCGTCTGCGATATAACAACTCGATCGGGCTGGTTACATAAAAGAATGCTACAAATAAGCATTGCAAACAGTTGCAGCAGACGCGCGAACAAGTTCAAAGAGACGTTGATTGTCTTCGAGGAATTATCTCCGGTGGAATATTTTGTGTGCGTGATTTTCTTTTGAGGTAATTCGATTTTTGGTGAATTGATTTTTGAGGCTGTTTTTGGTGTTGTGTCCGATTGCGTCCAAGTGATTCGATCTTTGGCGTTTCTTGTGTTGTTCAGTGCTTCGATCAGTCTTTGATTAGACGGAAATTACAAAAGTCAACGGCGTCTAATCGAATTCTTCTTGGAATTGCAGTGAATCAACCCGGAAAATGTTTAACAAAATGTTGACTCCAATCGTGGTTTTGGCCATCAGCATGGGATTGGCCAGTGGTCAACTCTATCATCAGCCCTACGCGTACGCCCTCCAGCCACAAGTTCGGGAACCAGCGCCGATACACGAGGAAACTGATTACCCTCTGGCTCATCCCGCAGTCGTTGCGAACGATATCCGAGACTCTGAATTGCCACCAGAATTGATTCGTTCCAGCAAATTCTACAGCAACCCTCGTATTGCCGCCGCCTTGGCCAAGGATTCGTGGTTCGGGGATAAGGAGATGCCCGTGTTTGATCGGGAGACCGAGAAAATTCCACGCGAGCAAGTTTTCAAACTCTTCAAAAACGCTGGCTTCCTTCGTCGACGACGTGACGTTGCCTACTATTACTGATTCCTGGAGCACCACCCTTCACCCTCTCCTACTCTCCCTTCTCCTTCCGATTATTGTAAGATATTTTGTAAATACACGAAATTATTTATTTATTTCTTGCGTTTTCCTCACGACAATGTGCGATACATTGCCACGCAACGGCTTTGAACCGATTCGACGATTCGAAAAGAGCTTTTTTCGCTTTTCGATAAAACGACAATTCGATATCGAAAAGCTCAAGCACATTGCAAAATGATTCAATGGAGTCGCCCCATCGATGAAACAGAGACACTCTGAAAATTGCCACCAATGCCATTCCGTTCACGCACCCGAATGTCGATGGCCAAGCAGCAACAACCTGTTAACCGATCGGTCAACGTCTAATGCAATCGTCGCCTTCATTTCCAAACCCGACTGATTAATTCAATTCATATTCAGTCGACGACGACTGAAATTTAAATCTAAATTGATGAGAGAACCGCAGCGACGAATCATAGTCGTGCATTTGAACTGTTCAATTGAATGCTGTTTGAAGGAAACCGAAAGAAATTGATGAGCATTAAATGAAACGCGGGTGACGCGAGGACGAGGACGATGACGGCAATCGCAAAAGCTGTTGTCACTGGGCCGTCATGTTTGCCCCGTCAAATCGATTGTTGTTTGCTCGTATTGGCGTCATTTTTCATTGCACTTGTGCGCTTGCATTGTAGTCATTCTGGCCTAGTTTTCCAATTGATGTACAATTTTCCTAGTTTGAATGCGCGCACATTTACGTTACGGCCACACACCATTTGATCGGAACCAGGTTAAGGTTACAATAATTGATTGCCAGTTGGTTGCTCGTTTGATCAGAATATTTATCGTTTGATTTGTCGCTTTTGTTCGAAGAAAGAGAATCCTTGCTCATCAATTTTGGATGACGTTATTGACAGATATGATGATGATATCGAAGCGGTTGTATGGTTGCCGCCACCATTCTCACATGAACAAAGTGGTCGACCTTCAGTGAATGACCATCACTAGTGGCCACCCACCGAAAGGACACCATCCGAAAATCAACCCGCAAACATGAAATCGATCGATTTGAAATTGGATCACTGATGTGGTGCTGGAGGTGTGGTGTTGCGATGTGCGCATGGGGTTACACAGCACCAATGCCATTCGATACATTTTCCTTCGGACATGCAACCAACACGAAAACGCACGGGTTACTGGCTGCGATGTGTCATACACTATTTTCGCAGCGAAATTGAGAAACAAAAAATCGAGATGCAATGCGCAATGCACGTCAATTGGAGCCAAGTGCACCAAGACACTCACACACACACACACACATACACACAAGCAATGCATCACACATCAAAACCATTTCAACGGGCAGAGCAACGCAAAGCGCGCCCGAGTGTGTGCATCGGTGAGCCAAACAAACAATACCGTGAGCATTGAACATTTGAAGGTTACGACATAAACCATTTGAAAAATTTCAATTTGAAACATTTTTCGTACACTGTCAAATGGTGATTGCATAAAAATTAGAAAGTGCTGTTTTTCGGTGCGCAGCATTTGGCGGGAGAGAGAGTCGTTTTGGCTCGGAGCTATCGAATCGGTTACATCATTCCCAGTTGGGTCATATTTTGTGTGTTGGATAAGCGATGAGCGTTTGATGATTTCCGGACGTTTGGAAATCCCAAATGATTTCCATCGCGAAAATGTCATGGGAAAATGTTGATGGGAGATTTTCTGCTGATTGGGTTGATTTCACCCCAATTCCAATTGTATGCATCGTAAACGACACCCTTGCCAATGTCCCAATCCATTCAGCCCTCTGCCGTTCAATTCGAAACGTGCTTGTCTCTTCAACCGCTGTGACCCGCAAATGTCAACTGGGTCAACGACAGCAAATCATTTACGTTATTTTTTTGTTCATTCGTTCGTTGCTTTTTTTTTCTCTCTCACTTGATTTCGTCCATTTGAAAGCATGGCCCAGCCGACACCGAAACGGACACCAACACACGTGGGCCACTCACACATTGTCATCGATCATTGTCGTCTCTGGTTGATCGAAATTCAAACCGATTCGAATGACACTTGAAATGTGTGAGCGCGCGCGCGCGCGCGCGAATGCCAGACAGAGATAGACAGCAAATCGTACGTCACTTAAAGCATGCTGAAACATCAACAACAACAACAACAATATTGAAATTAAAAAAGAGGCAAAAGAAGAAGAAAAAAAAAAACGATACACAAATTTCTAAAAGTGCATGGCACAATGTGGATAAAAACGTGTATCAGTCGCAGCCAGACCATTCAACATGTTTTTTGCGCGTACAGTGGCTTACGAACGGTTGATTCACAAAATGTAATATTGCGTTAATTTGTGTGTTTTCGTTTTGTTCGTTTTGTTCGTGTTTCGTCTTCGTTTTGTGTAACTTTTCGGGATAAGATTCACTGTTGGCAGCTTTTCGAACATCACCAGTCGAGTGGCTTTTCGGATTCGAATCCATTCATTGTTGCTTTGTGATTCAAACGGTCTCGGTTAAGTTTATCCGAGTCGCGTGTGACGTAAGTCCGTTATAGAAATTGGTTGGTCGCGTTTTTTTTTCTTTTACGTTTTTTGGTCGATTCGTTTGGCTGGAGTGCTCCTCTCCACGAAAGAAAAAAAGCCATTTGATTTTTTCTCTCGGTTGAGTTCTGTTCGTTTGCTTCGGTGCTCGATGATTGTTGTATCGTTTTGCTTGTTCGTTCGTTTGTTCGCAATGTGTCGTTTGCGCTGTTCGCTTTGAGTGATTTTATCAGTGAAAAATCTGAAATATTTTCAAAAAAAAAGAAACAAAAAAAAATAACTCAAAAAAAGAGAAAAAAAAATACACAACAAAACGTGAAATGTGGGTCGACTGATGAGTGAGGTGTCATTCACGTTGTAATCGTCGTCGTTGTCGCAGCTGTTTATTGTTGTCGCGCGCGCTCCAAATCACTTGTTCGCAAAGTCGTTTTTGGAATAGGAATTTTATCAGCGAAATCTTTGGCACGACCGTTAAAGTGCCCTCGCGGAAAATGGACATCGAACATGCGGTTGAGAAAGAGAACAAGGATGACATCGAACGGATTCTACGAATCTACGAATGCGATGAAAACTTTTCGGTGGATGCGATTCAGTGTCAGCCAGGATCGCGAGAAGGCGACAACTACATGTCGGTGGTAAAGAGAATCATCGTTCGTGGCCGATTCAGCAATGACAAAGGTATGTTCAGTCGAACGATTGCGCCTGGTTTGATTGAATAGGCGCCGCGGACACTCCCGGAGTGGTTGACATTTTCCAAAGAACGACACAGAACCTAAACACCCGAAAAAAAAAAAACAGAACAAAAAACAAGCAACAAAACTAACAACTGTCAACCTTGAATCGCATGCGAGGAATAAATCAAACGGAATCGCTGTCATTAACATCAAGGCTTTGAAAATGCAAAAACGAAAGCGACAAACAACAAAAAAGAATAATTATACGAATGGGGCGCGCGGGCGGCCGGGACATTCGTGTGTCGACCGAGACGGCGATCGGCGAATTGAAATGAAATCAATAAATTTGCATTATTTTTTGTGTGTGTCAATTCGAAATTGCATGGTCACGGCGAGCGGGTGATGCTTAGAGCAGATGTGAGAATGCATTTGCAGTGACATTGGCCAAGGTTGATTTCGCATTCGCGTTCAATTTGAATTATGAGATTTGCATAAATTTTCAATTTGTTGCGGCCATGATCGGGTTGTCGTCGGTGAACTGGTGGCGGCGGCGTCGGCGAAGATCGACCGCTGAGATGAGTGTGGCGGTGGCGGTGGTGGTGGTGGTGATGATCTTAGATGTGAATCCTCTTTTTCGAAAATTTATCATTTCAGCAGCCTACCATCGCAATTTGATAATCAAACGGCAAATACCGAGTCTGACGCGCCGTCAACTGTTTCGCTGTGATAAGGCGTTCAACAATGA
>JANSTV010054671.1:0-13191 GCA_027564135.1 Lestremia cinerea
TCGATCGACCATGCAAAAAACATGTTAAAAATTAATTGTTAAATTGATCAAAATAAAAAGAAAAATTGATGAAAAACGAAGAAATGAAGACAAAATTAAATTTTTGAAAACTCAACGAAACATTATCCGGTTGAGTTCCGTCACCTGGTCGATTCACATTGACCCGGGCGCCCGGTTCGAGCCCGGTGGATTTTCACCTCAGAGCAATTTAGCGGAATCGATGAATTCAAAGCCAAAACGGCTGTTAGTTCGTTTCATGTTGTGGCCCGTTTTCCAATTGTTTCATTCACTGCTCGTGTTCGCCAATCGTTCATTCGAAGCGATGCTCGCTCTCATTTGCATCCATTTCGAGGAAGACAAAAAGATCAATCTTCGACAGCTTAAGCCAGAGCTGATCACGAGGCTTTCGTACAATCGCGATTTCTAATTTCATTGAGTGCTCTCAGTGTTGCTTCGTGAATTTTCGTTGCGTTCAATATTCCAATCGGATTTCCAAAATGGCTTTTTCCGAGATGATGCAATCATTTCGACCGAATCGATTGGTGATCGTGCTGGCATATCGAATGCAAAGCTCGTTTTCATCCTTCCGCGAGAAGGTCCACCAAAATCACGATTGCCAGCGCGAGATGGCAGAAAAACAATTCGGGCATTGCGACGGACTCATTTGAGAAATGATAGGCAAAATAATTAACATTATAACGATAGTTAACTTGAATAGAGATTTGTATGATCGATTACGTAAAAACCACTCCAAAAGAAGAAGAAGAAGAAGAAGAAGAAGAAGGAGAAGAAGAAGCGATAACCGACACACATGCCAATCAACTTGAACCGTCTCGAACGACGAACCGAGTCATGAATGTGAAATTCCTTTTTTTCCATTTCGAATGTTCAAATCGCCAATTTACCTGAACATTCCTATTTTCAACGTGGCCAACGAGAGCAAACAACGGATTCGTCATCATTTCGAAAAAAAAAACTTATTGCACGAATCAAGCTGCCGATCATTTCGCTTATCGTCCACGCATTTGAGCACTGCCGTACATGACAATGGTCGTGGGTTCATCCTCGCTCGGTCGTTCGACTGGAATTCATAACAAAAAAAAGTATCAACTACATTTTTCATACAAAATGCAATAAACTACTATGCATTTGCAGCTGGCATGATGTGTCTTACACAACCAACGGCTGGAATGCATTACGCGTCTCGGAATATTCACGATTGGGCTCATTCGGCCGGTGATGGGACAAGACTTTCATTCTTCAGAACAAAAAGCGTGAGACGATTTTTGCTTTGAGAAATGAATGTCGTCCGACCCATCGCAAGCCAGGCTCACAATGTGCAGCCCGATTCTCCTCAAAGCATTTCCGATGGATGAAAATCATACGCACAGTATTTTCATTGCAGTTGCTTGAATTGACTTTGGTCCTTCAATTCGAAAACGATCGAACGGAATGCTCATTCAGTCGAAATTCCGTTCTCGATTCGCACACATTGACCACAAATCTCGAGTTAGCAAATAAATGACGCGAAGAGAAAATCACGACAAAAATCAACAAAATCAACTTATGAGAATAATGTTTTTAGCAATTATATACTGACTACTGAACGTAAATTAAACACCATTTTTGATTTTTTTTTCTATTGAAATGACGACGAATGAATGAACAAATGATGATGATGATTTATAAATATATCATTGAATAATTCAATGAAAATGATGCGTGAAAAAGCAAAGCTATCGAAATGACAACAACAACAACAAGCTATTAACGATGAATGGAGAAGAAACAATAATGAATTAATAATTAAAATTAAATATTAAACAAATGGAAACCAATTGAAAAATAACCAAGAAAATATTATGATTATACATGACTTAGCGTTAAAACAGTGTTAGATGAGACACTCACAGACCGACACTGACACACTCACACAATGAAACGTTTTAGAATAAAGCAAATTCGTTGAATTTCGTTTTTTTTTTTTTCCGAAATTTCGTTTTTCTCTTCGTTGATTTTTCATTTTTCATCTGATTTTTGTTTTCATTTTCTTTTTGTTTTGTTGAATTTTTTCTCAATAATAATTGTTGCTTTTGAATTTTCTATTTGCTTATCTTGAATTTTGGCTCAGCAACAAATCGCCATGATTTATTTTTTACAAATTTGATGGGCATTTTATTTCATTTGTTTTTCTTACTCTCAGTTGAGAATTTTAGAAAGAGAAACGAAACGAATATTAATCAATAAACATTTCAAGAACGGCGTGCATTTCGACTGTCTAACGACGGTGCGGTATCTGCTGGTCGGTTACGCTTTCAGACGCGAACATTTTGTCGTGGATTGAGAGCAAAGCTTCAATTTTTTTTAGCAGCCACTCGGACCGGTATCCCCTCGAGAGATGATCGGAATGCAGCCGAGTCTTATCATAACACATTCTAAAAGCAATTAGAAAATTTCAAAGTAAATTTGGGGGAAAAAGTAAAAAAGAGAAAAAAAAAAATCATGAAATTTTTCAAATTTCGTATTGAAGAAAGTAACAGACACACACACAAATATTCCAAATATTCTAAACCAAATGCAAAAGAAAATATTTATTGATAAACAAAAAAAAAGAATAAATAAATGGAATGAATAACGTAAAACGTAGTTGATGATTGCATTTTTTTGAGATCACGGCCGGTTGGAACATGAAATTCATAGAATTGGAAGCGGAAAACAAATATTTATAGTAATTAGTGAATAAATAGTAATTAGTACGAACAACAGAGAATATTTATAATGAAATAAAAAGTAAAAAAAAATGGAGAAGAAAATATGTGACAATTATCGTTGAATTTCAAAGCAAATTGATTAAAAACGGACTTCGCACCGCGAAACGGTCCTCGGTGAACCCATTTGTTACGGAAAAATCCTCATAATCGCACGCGAGCCAATGTCCCCACACCGATTCAACTGCGATTTATTGAATTCGATGGCAGACATTCGACAAATGTGCTCCACAATCGCAATCAATCCATCAAGCATTTCCAACATTTCTACGACAATTCATTTACAGCGCACAGTTGTGTGTTCGACGCCTTGTCGGCCAATCCGAAATGAATGTCATTGGCCAATTCGAATAAATCGGAAACTGTGGTTATCGAACCAGACCCCATGATCATCCCGCGAATCGGATTCTGAATGAGAAATCGCAGAAAATCGAACCGATTTCGTTTGCCTTTTTTTTCTTTCAGTTTTCTGTTATTTTCCCCTCGTTTTATTTTCTTTTCTGTTTTTTTTTTAATTGAATCGAAAGTATTTGAATTTTAGAAAAATATTTAAATAGAAAAAAAAAAACAGAAAAAGCAAACAAACAAGAAAGGCCCCGCTTCTGCAAGTCAAAGCGACAAACGAATTGCCATTTGGCAAAGCAGTCTAATGACACTTTGCTCGTCGAATGTCAGTTTGTTTGGCGGCTTGACTTGCAGAACCTGGTCCAACAAAAAAAAAAAAAATTAAAGCAACGCAAATATGACCCTTGCAATGGTGACAATTTGAATCGACTTAAATGACAATTTATATTTATTTTATATTAATTATGGAAACAAATCCCATTATTATTCCAGCAATGGTTTGAAAATAAAACGACAACGTCAACAAAAAACAACAAGAAAATGTAATAAAATGAATTAATTAAAACGAGATTAAAATAAACAATTAAATTAATAAATGGCTTGTTTTTGATTTTCGGCGTGGCCAAGTGCTTTAGGGTCCTTCGATACAGTAACCTTGTAATCAGCTCGGCGATCCATCCGAAGCGGGCAACTGTCTACTCCAAACGCTGAGAACTGAGATAAGCGAAGAAAACCAATAAAACTCAGTGGTTTCGAATGATAATTGCGATTTATTTCATCACCGAACCTGTCGGCTCAAGACATTGAATACCGCAAGGAGTCGACCAGAAGTGCGATGGACGAGTTTCATGCCTTCAGCCATGCTTTTTGTGTATGGTGAACGGCTCGCTCATGCCAGCCACGTGCGCAATATCTCCCTCTTTAGTGTTCTTAATGTACAGAAGAACGTAGCGTTCGTCTTTCTTCAGTTTGGACGCATCAGGAAACTGAATATGGCGAGCATTTGCCAACAGTGTGCTCTTGTTTGCTTCTTTGAAGGTGATGCGCTTGCCGATGTGCTCGAAATTTTCCTGGAAAAGCGAATAATGTTCAATATTGGTTCAATCGGTGACCTCTCAATTGCTCCAAACGAACATTGTAAACTCCGACATAGTCGTCCGGGCCTGCTTCGAAGCCCGGCGGCACCGTATACAAAGCCGTATTCTTTCCTTTGAGCTTCCAACCGCTGATTTTACCGAAATTAACGACTTGTTGAGATGCATCATCTTTAACCTTCGGAGACCAAGCGATTATTAACACACTTCGAACAAATGACGACGTTCGACCACTCACTTTAATTGTAAAGTCCGCGCTGACTGGCTTGTGGTCACTCATCACATAACTTGGATGGCTCTTATACGAGTGTTGTTGCAGTTTGAGCTCGTGAACTGGCTCTTTGGCGAGGACTCGATCACACCAGGCTGGACGACGTCTGAGAAATCAAGTAAGAGTTTATTTCATTTTCAGTGGCTCTCCGGAAATAGCTGCACGCACTTGTCGTCGTATTTTGATGTCTCTGGCTTGAACTTGTAGGTTGGTGCGAATTCCGGTTGCATTTTTTCATCGAGTTGTGTGAAAGCACGACCTTGTTCCTTCACCTTCACCAGTTGATCTTGGGCATACAGCTCAGCAAGCTTGCCGTCGGTGATTGATTTTTGAATCTCAGTGGATGTGCTGTCGCCACCAATGCGAAAATTCAAATCGCCAATCCAAAAAACGTAGCTGAACCCAAATAATCGATAAGAATTTCCAGACGAAAAGCGAATGATAATGCGCAACATACTCGTGCTGGAAGATTTCTGGCTTCGATTGACCCTTGAATTCGTGCCGCAACACAATTTGATCGTAATCTTTGATTCGTTCCTCCAGCTTATCGTCATCAGATGCCAGATGAGAGTTGACCAGACACACAGTCACACCGTACAACGCAAATCGAACCATCGCAGCCCCCTTGCTGCCCTAAATAACGAGTACGACATCGATCATGGCGTTCGTGAAACAGGCGCCGAAGAATTCTCATACAAATTTGTCTGCGATGCCGGTTCCAACAGTCGTCGACTCTACATCGCGCACGTGCAGCAAGTGCTCTCGTTTCGCAAACACGTGGAAGTGAATGCCATAAACAGTATCCACTTTCACTCTGTAGTAGCCTCGTGGCTCGAGCAGCTCTGACAATTTCTTCAACCATGGACCGTCATTAAAGTAATTCTTGAGAAGACTGGAAGCATTCGATTTCACTTCTTGCAATCTGAAACGTGAGAATCTCTAGAATTTCGAGGGGAAATTGAGAAATTTCGTGGCAATGAACTCACCCAATTGCAAAGAAATCTGGTTTTTTTGAGGGATGATCTTCTTCTGGATGACTTTTTAAGCCCAGCATTTCGTGAATCGCTATGCTGCCCGGATCTTTTGATCCAACATTCCAGGTCACCATATAAATGCTAGCGAACGGAGAAGAAAAATGTAGCGGGGGGAGGCAATGATCATTTCCCATCAATTGATTCGTTGAATTACCTCACTGTGCGTGAGTCACCATGCCCCTTATCGTGTGGCTTGTGTGGCTTTTGATGTTTTTTCCTAAGAATTGAGAGAATTCAACTTAGTTTAAAGCTCTTCGTTCGCAGAGCGTCCTGAGATCCTACCCCTCATTACTAAAACGATAAGAAATTGAGAAAATGAAAGGACACAACTCGAAGTTTTGGCTGAGAGTCTAGAGTCTTACTGGAGGCCGGCTTCAAGTTCGTTCTTCTTCTTTCTGCAACACAATAAAACAACAAAGATTCACTCAAAGGTCACACCCTCGGAGCTTGCTTTTACTGACTTTAGCTCGACGAGTATATGAAGATCATCGGCGTATCCAGGATTCATTAGTTTGTTTGGTAACTTTACTGCTTTATTTGCTTCCGTTATCTCTCCCTCAAGGCGCGCGACTTCTTTCTCCAGAGTCGCCTTATTCTTCGCGCCCTTTTTCCTTTATTATTACGAGGAATTAAATGACAATTGCACTCAAACGTCAATCAACTAAGAGTCATCATGTGAATCAGAGTGGCTTTCATTTATCGAATTGGTCGCAGTAGGCGTGTTTTCGGAAAATGACGCGGAAACTGACCTGCTACGACCTTAAATTCATACTAATTCTGGGCGCATCTTTGGGGTCATTTGAAAAATGATAGCCCCGAAGGGGGCCTGGTTTTTTGAATTGCCCCAAAGATGCGCCTCAAAGAGCATCCCATCGAATCGCCCCAATGATCATACTTGAGACTAGCCACAGCATGCTTCTTCTTCATCCTGCAACAAAGGCACGTCAATTGAATCATAACCCCATGCCGTACCATTCGCCGAACTTACATCAGCCCCACAAGAGCTTCGAAGCCAGCGAATCGATCGTTCAGAATTGCATCGGGAACTTTAGTATTTGCATTCTCCTGCTTGATTTCAGCGTCCAACCTGGCGAGTTCCTCTGCCTTTTGCCCATTTTGAGCCCGAATGGATATCTAAGCCAAAATATTTGATAAGCTCCTTCCCCATCCAATGGTCAGGCATCCAAATTTACTAGCAGGCAAAACGCCGAAAAGAAACAAAGCACATGGGAAAGCCTCATTTTCACGTCACTTGAAAGAATCGACCGTATTTTCCAGCCGAAAGAAAGCTTTTGATCTTTTCGCAATTTTTGCTCGTTTATTTAAAGCGATTCTCTTCAAGGTCATTCAAATAGTAAATAAGCAGACCATGTGAAGTGTTCGCAAAGGTGTTTCGAAACAATTCAATAAGCAGCTGTCGATGAATTCTTCGAACCTCATTTTGTATTCATTTTCCGAGGAAATTCTCCAATATTTCGTTCTCTAAGATGAAATAAACAATTTTTCTCGCAGCTTTATTTGAACAAGTGTTGTGGATTCCATTTACGTCAAAATGTGATGAATGCAGTTTTCATCGAAAAGAATCGGCATTCGCGAAATTTGTCTGGTGAATTTGGAAGTGAATCATGAGACCTTAGTATGTTCCTGGAGTCAAACAAGTTCCGGCCGAATTCTATTGAAGCGACACTGGGTATGACGGACGAGAAGAGAAAATAATTAATCGAGTGTCAATTTCGCTTTATTCGAGAGTGATTTCTACAAAAATGAAAGCTGCAACGCAAATTCACGGGCCAAGCTCTTGAGCTTCAAATGGCTCGCTCATGCCAACTACACTGTTGACAC
The DNA here is from genome assembly GCA_027564135.1 of Lestremia cinerea. Lineage (NCBI taxonomy): Eukaryota > Metazoa > Arthropoda > Insecta > Diptera > Cecidomyiidae > Lestremia > Lestremia cinerea. The sequence continues at coordinate 7,355 of JANSTV010054671.1, forward strand.
CATGCCATCCGGAGCTTCTGTGGTACAACAGAACGTATTCTTGATTTTCATACAGCTTGTTGGTCGTTTCATCAAAATATAATTGATGTAGCACGTTCTTTGGTTGGCCCTTCATCGTGCGTTGGAACACAATCCAGTCGCCCAGACTTGCAAAGTCCGCCTGGAAATCGAATACCAAACTATCATTGGCAATTGAACAATAGTCGAATCGACAATACTCAAACCTTGTAGACTCCGATCCAGTCGTAGCGGTCTTCTATGAAACCCTCTGGCAATGTGAAGAAAACCAACCTTCCTTCAAAAACGAGCCACTTCTCGATTGCCTCGAATTGAACAAATTGTTCGATCGGGTTGGCGGAAACCTATGCAGAGATTTAAGCACTGATGAGACACTGATTGACTTAGAGATTTAAGAGCTCACCCCGATCCGAAATTCGCTGCTGACTGGGAGGTGGTCGCTAATCAGGTAACTTTCATGGCGTCGATAGTAGAGCTGCTCTATTGGGTAGCTGAGTGGGCTTCTGAAGAGAATACGATCACACCAGGCTGGACGTCGTCTGTAGAAACGATCGAAAGCTGGTTCTTATAACGGATTATTGTCGATCATGCCCTGAACATACTTCATGTTGTATTCCGTTGTGCCAGGCTTGAATTTGAAAGTTGGCTTAAAAGTTGGAAAGTTTTCTTGAAGCTCAGCAAACGCTTCACCCTTTCTTCGAGCATCCGTCAACTGATCTCTCACAATCAGGTCATCCAGTTGGTTGTTGTTTATCGCGTCCCGAATATCTTCCGGTGGGTCTGCACCGTCAATCCGAAAGTTCAAATCGCCGAACCAAATAACGTAGCTTAAAACGAGATTGAAGTTTAGATAAGTTTACGAGTGGAACTTAAAAGCGTCCTCTGAGAGACAATCGCTGCCAAACATACACATGCTGGAAGATTTTCTTGGTGTGTGGAGCCTCGTACATCTGCTTTTTGACAATTTCATTGTATTGCCTGATCCGATCTCCCAAATGCTGATCGTGAGCTGCCAAATGGGCGTTCACTAAGCAGACAGGCGTCCCGTAAAGGGTGAGTCGAATGCTGACCGCGCCTTTGTTACCCTGAAATTTCAGTTTTGAAATCATATTCTCCGGGAGCCTCGTAGAAATCGATGCTAACCCACAAGTGGCCAATGCCTGTTGCTGTGTGCTGAGATTCAACGTCGCGGATGTGCAGCAAATGCTCTCGTTTCACGAATAGATTGGTGAGAATACCTACCATTTGTGACGACTTGTGCGCAACATAATTCAGATTCTTGAGTGATTGCTTGATCGCTAGCGTCCATGGGTCGTCGATCAACATATCTCTGATTACATCGAGAGGCCTTGCACTGACTTCTTGGAATCTGAAATCGATGAATATTTCCATTGTTTAAAAGGCAATGGATTTCCTTCGATACTCACCCAACTACAATCACGTCTGGGGTTTCCGTCAAATTGTCTGGGTTGACCCCCAGGAGCTCCTTAAGGTCTACAGCGAGACCGCCCGGTGATGCCGAACCTACATTCCACGTTGTGACATGAATCCTATCGTAAAAAGCGTGTAGCAGAAGTAGCTTAGGGCCAGAGCTTTAAAGCTCCAAGTCTGCATACCTTAGCAGTTCCAAGTCAGGGGTGGGCTCACTACAAAGAAGCGCGATTAAAGTAAAAATGCTTCAATTCATTCCACTGCGGAAGAGATCTTACGGCTCCACATTCATTTCTCTGCAACAAAAACGAATTTGTTGTTGAAATATTTGGTAAATTGGAATAATACGGTAAGCGGTGATACCTGAGGGCATCTTCAGTCTCCCTCTTCTTCTTTCTGCAACAACAAAACATAACAATTCAAACCAGAATCGCTTTCGGTAAAGTCACCCCATGCTTACACGGCTTCAACGACAATCTTTAGCTCATCGAAGAGCTTCATATCGTTTAATGTTTTTTCCGGCAAAAAAACGGATTTATTGGCCTCAGTGATTTCCCTTTTCAAGATCGAAAGCTCCGCTCTGATTAGATTTTTGCTATTACTCTTCCTTTTGGCGAATGAAAGTAATTAACATTATCGATGACGCGCAAGTCATAGACTCCTCAGCGATTAGCACAACGTACCTGAGAGCAGCTTCAAGCAGCTTTCTTCTTTCCCTGCGAGAAAAGCCATTTAGAAGCTTTGAGAAAATCTTCTATGAATATTCTCTTCACTCACATGAGTTCTATGAGTTGGTCGACCGGCGAAATGTCTCCATGCAATACCGTCATCCGCAGCTTCACAAAAACGTTGTAGCTGGCGATTGACGCTCTCAAGTGTTCGAGTTTCGCTCTCAGCAACGGCACCGTTTCTTCACTTCCACCATCCCTGTCCCCTTGAGTATGTTCAAAGGATATCTACAAGAAATATTATTTACGGCTTGCTTACTCTCCCGTCCAATCTTTGATCCAATTTACGATAAGGCAAAACGCCAAGATAACTCCTGACAGCAAAGAGCACCTCATATTCGAATACTAATATCAAACGATCAAACATCGACTTTTATACTGAGCCTCTGGAATGCTTATGGCAACAAACTGACTAGGTTTCATGGCGGAGATGTTTTTCGAAAACAGATGGAACAAATAATCAAAATAGAAACACGAAGCGTTTGGATGGGCTTCTCTTGCGTCTAACTAACTGAGACGTTTATCCAGGTGTTGCGAAGTATGTGCCCTGGTGTTCGGGGCGAATGGATGAGTGCTTTTTTCTTGAGCTTGGAAATATTTGTCAGTGTGGTTCTCCAATACGATTCTCCATAAAACGATAAAATATCTCGGGGAGTGGTGCAATCAACATCATCAGCATGAATTTATCGCTCGATTTCAATTCGATCAAGTCGACGCTTGAAGTGAAAGGTTGAAATAAGTTGGAAATGATTGGGCGATTGTGTGTGTGGTATGTTTGATTCATCATGAACTTTATTCCAAGCTGAGAGAAAAGTAGTATTGAAAATGACGAGAATTTGCATGCGACCATACCATGGCCCCTATTCACCATCTTCTTCCTCATTTGCATCTTCGTCGTCGTCGCCTTTGTCATCGTCACCAGCAGCTGCAGGAGGCGCATCGGGCTTTCCAGATTTCTTTGGATCTTGAGGGGTTTCCTTTGCTGGTTTCCCTGCTTTAGGTGGGGGAGCCGCTGCACTTTTCTCAGAAGCCGAAGGTTTTGGCTCAGCTTTTGGCGGGCTTTGGCTGCTTGGACTCTTCTCAGCATTCTTTGTTTTTGAATCATCATCATCTTCTTCATCATCAAGACCATCATCATCATCATCATCATCATCATCCTCCTCATCTGGTATATCTTCAGGATCTGGCTTCTTCGGCTTGGCCTCTTCTTTCGGTTGGCTCTTCTTAGGCTTCTTTGGGACGGGTTCCTCTTCAGGAGGAGGAGGAGCTTGAGCAGTTTTCTTTGCAGCTGGTGGTGGGATCTTTGGAGTTTTTGGCGGACTACTGACTGGGGTAGGTTCCTTTTTTTCTGCTTTTGGTGGATGGTGCTCAGCCGGATGGTGCTCAGCCGGATGGTGCTCAGCTGGATGGTGCTCAGCTGGATGCTGGTGTGGATGATCTGTTTTACTGTAAAGACAGCCGCGCGTTTGTTCATAATAATGAATGGCTCGATTGATTTGCGAGAGACGAGCTTACTTTTTCAGTTTCATTTCCCTGAAATCAAATAAAATCCAAAGTTCAAAGAGATGTTATTTGAAAAATTCTGCAGTTGGAACCTACTTGAGCTTAGCTGCAGCGTGTTTCTTTTTGTTTCTGCAACGAAACGATTTCAATTCACTCACAAATCCTGTCGGAATGTTCCTGTCACTCACATGAGCTCAGCAATGTGAACAAGTTGGTCCTTATGCTTTGCGAGCTTCTTCTTCGGAAATCCCAGAGCTCTACCGGCAGCCCTTATATCATTCCTCAGTTGTCTGTTTTCTTCTCTCAATTCGATTTTGTGTTTCGTGCCATTTTTGCTTTCCCCATGAAAATCATTCAACAATTTGACTTACGTCGCACAGAGAATCAACTTAAGCAATAAGCGCTACATACCTAAGACGCTCTTCAGTTTTTTTCTTAGTCAAACTGAAAACGAAATTAATCAAACCGACATTCATCTCGGAACATCTCTCACACTCACATGAGTTCAACGAGAATGTCAAGCTTTTCATCATGCCCATTTAGTACACGTTTTGGCAAATTTAGCGGTTCGTTCTCATCGTTAATTTGACTTTTCAACTCAGTAACTTCCGCTTTCAATTCGTGTATGGTTTTCTCTGGCTCTGGCTTCTTCTTCTTCTTTCGAGCATCACACACGGATATCTGTCACGAAAAATTGATTAACGAAACCACTCTCGGCACAAACTGCCAATCGATTCCATTTACTGATAGACAACACGCCAGTATAGCACATAGCACCAGGTCGAACCTCATTTTCGTTCGTTTGTTTTGTAATTGGAAATCGTCTAATACCTTTATCGATTCGTCTTGGCCTTTTTAAGCGAAAAAAACCAATGACTGTGCCAATTAATAGGATGATGTCAGCAAACCGTCAGCAAAACATGCCGGTTGCTAGCAGCCTATCATCCATTTGGATGTTGCTGACACTTGAATAAACAATCGAATGCCATTCCGGCAAGTTGTCTCTTGCATTTTTCACCGATGGAATTTCATTTGTTTCTTCTTCTCGTTAAAAATAATCAACAAGCCAGCCTTTCAGCCCAAACAGAGAAATATCTTTGAAGAGATGCGCATTCCATCAACGGAATGTCTGTGCAATCAGATTGGGGTCCATTTCAATGCCAATCACTTCCATGGGCGCCCGCCACCCGAGCGCATCAAACGAAACACTCAATTATTTATTGTTCTGTATAATATTTATTAAACGTTTAAAATGACATCAAAAATATCGAAAAAGGTTCGATTATAAGAAATTGTTCGTTTTCTTGGGCTTAAATTACCCTTAAATGTACTATTTGATACGACAAGGATGCCAACAACAACGAAAAATAAATCATATTTAGCATACAAAAGCGTGGAAGCGTCGAACAATGAGGTAGCTCGCATATCAACTGAGGCACTTTAGCGATTGATGAAACAATTATATTTGTATTTGTATTTGGTAGACTCTCATCCATTACGAATTGAGAGGTTCTCCTATTGGAAATATGTAAGTCATCGGCCTGATGGCAGTTAACAATTCATAATTGAATATAAACTGGCCGGCTAATGGTTTTAATTAGTGACCATAAACGTTTATGGGCTAGCATATGTTGTGCTTGGCGCAGCGGAGCTTCCCTTGCGGAATTCGTCACGAGCCTGACGTAATCCCATGCCAAGAGTGTACGGCATGCGAATCTTCAACCAAACGCTCAAAGCCACAATTAAAATGGCAGCAAACAAGTACACATGACCGACAAAGAAGGTGAACAGTGCAATCATGATAATGTGCGTGACATTCTCAACGACTGAAACGATAGCCAAAGATCTTGAACGTTTCGTTACCGAAAACGCTTCGGCAGCTTGCACATGAGAGATTGAATCGAAGCCCAACGCATCGAACCAATAGAGGATCAAAGCACCGGTCCTTATTCCGTCGGCCTCCACAGAGATGTATGGACCGAGGTAGATGAAGAACAGCAAGGCACCGAGACCGACGCCGCTCCAGTAGTAGTAGCGATTGAAATTCGCGTAATCGGCCCACAACAGAGCCAACATGCCCAGGCCCAATGTGAGTTGCAAGGTAAAGTACTGTGGACTGGTCGGTTGTGTAGAGCTTTTCATAACGTTCAAGTAAAT
>JANSTV010054682.1:0-13185 GCA_027564135.1 Lestremia cinerea
TTTGGTGGGAAATCTTTCGGTGTCGAAAATGAAACATCTACTGAGATCGATAACTGAGTGGTTTCTCTGTCGATCATGAACTCAAACTACGTTCGCAAATTGTTCCGACATTTGTCCAAAATATCTTTTTTGATTCCCGAATAGTTGGGATACAGTTTCAACACTTGCTGGCAGACATCGATCGCGTCCGCATAGCGTTTTGTTTTCATGTGACAATACGCCAGTTTGTAACCAATGGCTGGCTTTGATTTGCCGCCGTAGTGCCAGGCCAAGTCATATTTGTTGGCCGCCATTCGATGGGTTTGCTCTTTCTCAGCGATTATTCCGGCCAATTCGTATGCCTTGGCGCATGATTTGTTGTGAGTGACCACCTTGTCCAACAGCTCACCGGCCATGTCCATCTTTCCCGATTGGATGTACAAGTCGGCCAGAATCAACCAGCATCTCTCCAAGTATTCAGCATCTTCGAAAGTCCACGTGTTCTTGGCCACTCGTTTCAACTGATTTTTGGCGCGTTGGCTCTGCTTCACCATTATGTATGCAGATGCCATGCCCAAGGTGGGTCCCACATGGTCTTTGTACTCTTCCTGGGCGGCCATTGTGAGGAAATTATTCAAGCCTTCGTCGACGAGATGCCTCTGTCGTGATGCTAGATGCGCAAAGTTGGCCAAAATCTGATAGTTTAACGCTTCATTGTCCAAGCCACCTGGTCGGGGTTTGAGCTCCTTCAGCAGTCGCTCAACTGAACGTAATGCAATCGATCGTGATTCCCGGAAGTCCAGGTCCTCGACGGTGTCAGTCAAACTCTCATTGGGCAGATCACCATCCGGATTCAGGCAAATTTCGATCATGTTGAAAATCGCCTGCTGACCCCATTCCGCATCGCGTCTGGCGTTATTGAAAAACCGCAGCGCCCCATTTGGGTTGCCCGTGTACCATTCGTACAGTCCCTTGCAGTAGTTCAATCCGGCCTCTTGTTTGGGCTTCATCAAGTTCTGTTCGGCCCGATGGAAAAACGCTGCGGCCTCTGAGAGTGTGGCCGATCGTCGCATAACCTCAATCAGGCGTGCCAAGGCAGTCCAGTAGGTCGGTTGGGTGGCCAGCAATTGAGAAAAATGATAGGCTGCCGATTCGAAGTCCATCTGAAATTTCGAGAATGAAATCGAGATGCCGGCTCAAGAACTCAAAGCGAGTATAACTTACCCGACGGAATGAGATGTCGGCCATCATCACGGAAGCCGCTTCATTATTGCCGTCCACTTTCAAAATCTGTCCACACGTTTCCTGACACTCGTTCATGTTGTTGATCTGCATGAGCAGTCGTGCTAGCGACGCCAAGATTTTCACATCATTTGGTGAATACTTCAATGCTTCCTTGTAGTGAATGATTGCCTGCTGATTGTCCCGCAAACTGATTGATTGCTCGGCCATCAGAACGCAAATTCTGGCAAGGATCTTGTGCTGCTCTTGAATGCCGCCAGTCTGTTCGACGCTGATACGTTTCTGGAGGCGGTACTGGTTGTCACGAGCTTCTTTCAACGTCGACAGCGATGAATTCAAATGGCCGGCCTTTTCTCGAATTCTCGCCAGCAACAGCAGCTGCTTTGTACGGCCTTGAAGGGCTGTGGTGTCCTCATTTTCACTGGAATTGGATTCAAAAATGAGCTCGCACTTTTCAAAGTAGGTTCGTCATTCTGGGGGCTTACACATTGTGGCCATCGATCTCGTCAATCAACGTCTGTTCGGCGTTTGAAAATTGCTTCAACTTCAGAAATAGTTCAGCCAAATCCAACTTCAATGACGAGTTATGGGCAATCATCGTTGCATCGCGATAGTAAGTGATCGCTCTCGCGTATTGATGTGTCTTCACATAAGCCCGTCCCAATTTGCTGGCCAACAGAGGATCACTGGGATTTTGGCGAAGGGCCATTTTGAAAGCATCGATCGCCTCATCAGGTTCTGAAAGAATCGATATGAATGAGCCTCGGTCCTGGGCAACCTCTCCAAGCTCCCACTCACCTTGAATGGACATGTACGCATCACCCAACATGAGATAGCTCTCCGGTCCCGGGCAATGTTCCACCAGCTCCTTGAAGCACTGCGCGAAAGCCAATCGGTCCTTCTTGTGGTGCAGATAAACGTTGGCCAACTTGGTTTTGGCTTGCAAATAGTATGGTTGACCGGGTTGAATGCTCTGCAGCAATTGCAGCACCTTCGACGGAACGTTGCCTTGTTGCAGCTGCAAATCAGCACTGGCGATGACGAGCCGTCCCTCTTCGGGCGAACCGGCAAACTCATCCATGGCTTGCTCCATCATGCGGCCCGCCTCAGCATGCTGATTGGTGAGCATGTAAACGTCAATCATTTGCAAATACAGCGTCACGCGATCGGCCAATGCCAAAGTGCTCGCCAAATCCTTAGGCTGCCCCTTTCGCACGGGTGACGAAGTGGCCAAGGTCGTGTTTATTCCACAGATATTCATCGCATTTCCGAAGCTTTTCAATGCTTCCTCGAACTGTAACTGGCTTTTCTTGATGATGCCGTTCAAGAGATGATACAGTGGATTGTCGCGCACATGAAAATTGTGGCTGAGACAGATTTCCAAGCTCTGAGCAGCTCGCTGGAAATGCTCCTGCTGGATGTGAATCTGGGCGATGAGCAAATGTGCATCCGTGTAGGTCGGATCGATGTCTTGCAGGATGCGTTGCAGGGTGGATGCAGAGGCGGCAACTTCACCGCAGAGAAATTCAATTTTGGCCAATTGATAAACAGCCTGCACGAGACCCGGGCATGCCTTCACAATCGCCTCCAGAATATTCAAGCTGTGTTTCAGTGAAATGTGAAGCGTTTCTTTGGAGATGACTTGCCCAATGGTCACCGTCGATTGTACCGGCGAGTACTGCATAAGTTCAAGAATCACTTGGAGCAGGAAGTCCGGGTCAAAGTTTCGAAGGTACTCCGAACCGTAAGGCAATGTTTTGAGATTCTTGAATTGCACCTCACACGCTTGAATCAGCAATGCAATGGCCTTGTCCATATCATTCCGTGTCACTTTCGCGGTCATGAAGAGCAGCAGTGGAATTCTGACACTTCCTTGAATCTCATTCAAGAACTCTATCTGTTGATTAACCTGTTCGGTAGGCCCAGACTCGGCCATCTGGCACAAGGTCAACCCGCACAGAGCCACAATGGAGGTGTCATCCAGTTTGGTGGCGGAACGAAAAAACCGCGTAGCGTCCTTGTGGCGACCCAACAGAATCATTTGGTATCCGATTTCCGTCAAATAATCCGCATTCCCAGGAGACATCTGTGACGCCTTCTCCACGAACTTCAACGTGCATTCGAGGATATCCGGGTTTCGTCCACAAATTCGCGAGAACAACTGAGCCATTTGCAGATACAAATCACAATTGGTCGGTTCGACTTTGTTCATTGCCGAGTAGAGGTACTGCAGTGTCTGCAGTCCGGCATCGTAGTTCCCATCGCGGCAGGTCATCACGAGGATCTTCACACGCAACGCGTCAATGTTGGTCGGTTCCAGATTGAGGATGCGAGAGGATGTTTCGACGGCATGGTCCCAATTCCAACTGGCCAGTTGCGTCTTCATTTTCTCAACCAGCGGAATATTCAGTTCAGGATATCGAACCGACAACTGATTCAGCACCGAGATGGCCGTCTCAAAGTCATTGTTCATGCGATGGTACTGCATTTGCCCTAAATTCGCATCAAAGTTCTTCCCAAGGGAAAGCGCCCGATCGAAGAGCTCCAGGGTGTTCTTGTTGACACGAGCATTTAGACTGATTTCAGCCCAGCCTTTCAACACCAACGCATCCGCCGATGTTCGATGAAGCTTCAGAGCCTTGTCCGCGTACTCTTTCGACTTTTCCAGTTTGCCGCTCAGCAACAAGAACACACCAGCATTGTAGGCCGAGAGCGATGTCAGCTTCTTGCGTTCCTCCTTCGAACGGGCGTCGAGCATCAGTAACGCTTCCTTGTCCACCACCGTACAACGCTTGTGAGCGTAAATCAGTCCCAAAATTGCTGCCAAGGAGAGTTCTTGAATGGACTGAATCGGATTCAGTTCGCGAATTCCTGTCGAAAATGAACAAGAATAAGAATTTTGTGGTATATTTCCCCCGAAATCGACTCACCTTCCTGAATTCGGTTGCCCAACACCAACGAGAAGCCATTGTACAGTCGAAAGCATGCGTTTGCCGGGTATTTGCCGAGCGCCTCCAACGATATATTCTGCATCAAATGAAAGAATTTCTCGCGCCCATAATACAAAATCAGTGATTTGAAATCTTGCTCGTCCATTTTCGAGTGTCTGCCGTGTTGATTCGCGTATCGCGTTAATTATGTTGAATTATGTAAATTACAGTAGCAACTTGTTGATTAATTCTAAATGTTGAATGAAAGTTAATTGATGCACACGATGATGATGATAATTATTCAATAGTTTCCGGTAGCTATTTGGGCGTTCTCACAACATGCGATGAATATTCCGGAGCATATTTCGCCAAATAATGTTGCAAGAATGTGCAATTCAATTCCATTTTCAGTTTATTCTGAACGCAGTACTCGAAGGCATGCTGAAAGAGAGGAGAGAATGGCGTTATTTTATTCATTTTGCGTGAGGTGCGACGGCGGCAGTGATGACAGGTTTGACAAGTGTGAGAAGTTGTACAAAACAGCAAGAGGAAACCATAAGTCATTCTACGAGAGAGGATGTGGTCGACATGCAAGACTTACCTTGGCCAGAATGCCCCCAATACCTCTGTTTCGATAGGCATCTGGAATCTCGGTGTGTTGCATTCGCATAATATTGGCATCTCGCTCGTACTCAATGAACGCTTTGCCACTGCCCAATCTGATGAAGAACTGTCTGATGTGTGGATCGTGTTGAATGTGCAGACTAGATTCGGCTGTCACTTCAGCGCTTCGATGACGTGTCTGATATGCCATATTGTGGCTATCTCGATTGTGGTTATCTCTGTTGTGGTTGTCTCCACCGCTTCCACCACCGTGGCGACTCGATCCGGACGCACTAACCAAATCTGAATGAGCTCGTGCTTTGTGCACAGCTGTGCGAAATCGTGAGTACATTTTCCAATTCGAGAATATTGAACTTGTTTTGTGTCAACTGAAACTCTTTTCTGAAGCAAAATTCAACAACAACACAAAATCTCCCGAAAAGCAATACGGTAAGACCAAAGAAAAAGAAGAAAAATGTGCCCAAAGCCGCAACCTGCACCGTGCAAATAGTGTGAACGCTTGCAAGACTACAACTGAAGGGAATTTGCCGAGAGAGACATGATGAAAGATGGTTTTCGTGGTCGGGTGCATCGTAAATTACAGTCCCCTCCGCCTCCGTTCACACGTCAGGCAGATTGTTCAGCACGAAATCCATCTTAATCACTGTCGGTAATCTAATGCGAGAAGCAATTCAATTACTGTGAACGAATCGTACAAAATGCAATTGCTTGTTCATCGCCGTTGATGAAATACGATCTTAATTAAATCAATTATGGTAATTTGCTCGGTCTGCTTACCCTGCGTCACTTCGACCTGGCGATAATCCACCGGAATTATTCCCTTTTGCAAATTTATGCGCAAATCAATCAGTTTTCTTTTTTTCCGTTGATTTGTCGGCCAGCAACACACTAACTAGTTTCAATTGGTCCAATAATCGGCGAATAATTGAGATTGAGAATGCTCGATCGAATCGTTGGAATCGAATCGAAAGTGGCGAGGAATGAAAAACACAAGTTGGAATGTTTGTGATCACGACGGCGGCTGTTTCTTTTGTTTGGCCGATGTTTCCATGACCGGGACGAGTGACAGTTGATTTTGAACGTTCGACCATCTAGCGATGGGTCAACAGGTGGCACTAGTCGCCCTCTTTGGTTTGCGCCTTGGCTAAGATCGGTGGATTGAATCGGAGACCGCAATTGAAAACGCCAGACGAATAGAAGATGATTTTTTATTTCTTGCTCATTTGTGAAATTTTTATCAAACAAATTTGCTCCAATCGATTTGCTTGAGGTTCTCGGCAATGTTACTGCGCCACAGCAAACGGCTGGAGATCTTATTGAAAATGTATTTTATGGTGAGTTTGTGATCGTCGAGGAAGCGTGACGAGTATTTGACGAAGATGCTTTCGAACTGGAAGAAAGGGAAATGGATGGATGAATTCGAGTCAACTGTCGGAGGAGACCATCGAGGCAACTCACCATCTTCATTTCGAATTCCGTTGAAATGTTTTCGAAGAGGAGAAACAGCCGCTCGATGCCAGCTCGATTCGCCACCGCATCAAAGTGTGTGAACAGCATTTCCATGAACAAGACTCGTGCGATTTTGTTCTTGCCGATGGCCGTCAAAATGTCGCCAACAAAGCGATCGTCCAGTGTTCGATTAACGATGAAATTGAAATAGTTTTTCAAGCTCATTTCATCGCGACTGCAGCCGAGAGCTGTGACAAGCATGCGTTTGTATTGGAAATTGTCGTCTTGGCTCAGCCAGAAAGTGCGTTCAACTGCGACGTACTCATTTCGATCGCCATTTCGTATCGTCGTGCAGATGATGATGCCGAGGTCATCGTTTAGCTGCTGTGACTCGCGCAATTGATTCGTCTCGGTATCCAGTAACTGAATGAAGGCTTTCTTGGAACTTTCTACACAATCGGCTACATCGACATCGCATACCCATCGATTGATTAGCGTTTTCAACGGCATCGGTTGTTGATTGACCGGTGGTTGATCCAGTTTCGCGTAGATCGAAGTCAGCAGATTCGCGACGAATTTCTTCAGCTGCTCAAAGCCGCTGAGATCGCTGGCATGATCGAAGTATGGTTGGAAATTGTCCAATACTGTCTTCCATGGGACGTAAGCTGACTGGTTTTCGCGCCACAGATCAATGAGCTCAAGCAAAATGGTGTATTTTAGCAGTCCATGTTCGGCGAAGAAGAACGCATCATTTGCGACATTGGCAGCGGTCAGTGCACGATTGAAGTCGTCTTGCGGTGTTTGTTTCAGTAGATTCATTATTCCCCGCCAATTGGCCTCGTCGTAGTTGACTCGGAAATAGTTGTTTTTCGGGGCGACTATTACGCAGGAAGCGTTTTGTGGGAGGGGGATTTCCGTTGTTTGTGACTGGACGATGGCCTGAATGTTGACGGATTCCAGCGAAATAAACACGGGAATGAAGTACCAAGTAGCTTTTGAGTGGCTTCGATCGACGGGTTCCTGCGGAAGATCAAACTTTATCCGGTTTCGAATGGAACGCGCCTCAGAGGCCTCACCTGTGATATTAACACGTGATTCGCCTCGTTATCCAGCTTGACGCTTAGCGTCGGGTACTCCGAGTCATGCATCCACGTCCTCGCAATATCAAAGACGTTCACGTCGATGCTCTTCTCAAAGATAATCGACTGGCACAGATCCAAAAGGGACGATCGCTCGTTGTGCACTCTGCAATGCAGGAGTTCACGATTGAAGATCTTGCCGAAACTCTGTCGGGCTCTTACCTTTTTTGACAGTGCGAATACATAGCCTGCGTGAAGTTCGACTCCCCTACGTAGATATCCCTCAGGATCTGCAGCAAAGTGTAGCCTCGCGCCGTGCGTGAACTCAGCCGGAGGACTTTCTCACGGAGATACGCGTTCGACAGATCCTTCCCTGAAGGGATCTTCTCGCCAAAGGTTTTCAATTCCACGTCGTTTTTCAACGCTTCAACTCGATTCAAAAAGACAATTTCACGCATTCGATCGCCAGTTTGGTAAACCTACAAGATGTGTGATTAATTCGAACGGATATGCCATTGGCCAGAGACAAACCTCCTCCATTGCGTTCGCTTGCAAAAGCACGATCAAAGTTTCATCAATCCAGTCCTCGGCAGGAACGTCATAGCTGATCAGTGGTTGCCACCACAATTGGCTCAACATCAAGCAAATGTTCGCCATTTTGGTCACTTGATTTGCGTCATCTTCGACGATGAATTTGTCCTCGCTGAAATTCAATCGATTGGTAATTGCTACTCAGAAAAATCGCCCTTCAGGAGGTACCTCGCCAGCAGCAGTCCCATTTTGATATCCATGGCGCTTTCAAAGCTACTCGGAATGCCCACCAGATTGATCTTCTTCAGAACGTAGTCGACATGGGTCGACTTCCGGAACGACTGGATGACCTTCGCCAGATGCTCTTTCGCAAAATTGAATTTGGCCAAAACTTGCGGTCGTAGGTACGCAAAGATCGACATTTTCTCATCGACGGTGATCACCGTTGGGAGAATGTTGGTGACAACGAAGCCAAAGTGACGGATGTTCATCGGCGGAGTCGTCTTGTAGTTGTCGATCATCCAAAAACCACTGAAAATACACCGTATCAAGTTCGATTCAAGACAGTTTGAGCATTCAAGGACTGAACTGGGTCTCGGTGCTGGACAATTGAGCGTTGCAAACGGTGTGCATGGTGACATTCCGGATAATACTGGCATCGATAGTCGATAGGCTCTGTCGGTCCACTTCAATGTACGGGAATATCGAGTCGCGATCATTCGTTACCGTCGCGGCGAAATAACTGCTAAAATGAGAGAGATCTTATTCGAATCCAACGTTTCACAAGTCCACCACACCGACCTTTCATTCTTATCACTCTCGTGGTACCGCGTGTAGATCAGACCGTTACCGGTGTTGGTCATATTCCCGGTGAACTCCACCTTGACGATGTAACTCAGTCCCTTCCTCAACCTCAAAGCCATCGAAACGCGTAGTTTGTTGTTCGTGTCGATTGTGATTTTCTTGATAAGAATTTGGGTAGAGAGTTGCTTATCAAAATGTGGATATTGCTCAGTTGGCGAAACGGTTGTCGTCGTTGTGTCCGTCGCCGCTGTTGTCGAAGCAGTTTCGATGGTTGAGGTCGATGAAGACGAAGATGAGCTCGCTTGTTCCCCACTGGCCGCAGACGTCGTCAACTCTTCCATCATTTCAGCCGACTTGTTCAAATCCGGCACTTCGGACGCTGGAAGAAACTCAGTCTCCATCACAACTTCCTCAGACGGTGCCGTAGGTACCTCCGAAGCCATCACCACCGTCGACGTAGCATCATCTTCCTTCATCAGTGCTTCCTCACCTTCATCGTTTTCTCTCTTCGTCCGTTTCCGCTGATCATCATCCACAGTCGCTCTATGAACGACGATGTTCTGAGGAATCACCGTCAAACCGGGCGTTTGAATTTCAAAACTCAAGAGGCTCTCAACAGTCGGCTCGATTGATATGAAAACCGTTCCGTTGAAGGAAAAGTGATCCGTTTCGCCATCTTTGAATCGCGGATGAATGAAGAGGTGATAATTTGTCACTTTCAAGTTATTGACTGCCTTTGAGGTCGGCGTCAAGCTCGGAATCTTCAGAGGAAGATCGGTGATGTAGCGCTCCAGCGTTGTGATTACCGGTTGCTGTGGGAGGGGAATTGTAAAAGCTTTATTCACAGATCGCTGATGAGCTCGAGTAGTAGTTTACTTCATATGCCTCTTTTGTGGCATAATAGACCACCGTGTTGGATAGCAGTCCTACCGCTACGATGACAATAAACAGAATGAATCCTTTGCAGATCGACACAAAGCATCCTCCGGTTCTGGAAGATGAAAAAATTCTCATCAATGTCTGTCATTCAACCCTCCAAGAGGTCGTTTCAGGTTGAAGTGGTTCAAACCTCTCCCACCAACGTCTAGCGTCTCATTAGCCTGTTGCCAAAAGCAAATTGACCAAGCGGATATTCGACAAATTGACAATTGCAATGACATTCAATGAGGACTCTGCAAATGTCACCCCCGAATTGAAAAATGTTGTCAAAAGCGTAGTGCTCAACTTGGTTGGAAGCCACACGGAAAATTACGCCGTTTCGATTGGGAACACGGCAAATCGGGTCAAGGTCATCCAATTTTGAATCGTCCCGCTGTGTGCGTCGAGCACTCGTGTGCATTTAATTTCGTCAATTCAATCAAATTTAATGTGATTTGAATGAATTCTCTTCAGTTTTCTGGTTCAGCGCTGCTTAGCGCACACCAGCAGCGCGCGGCAACAACAACAAACACTGTAATTTGATTATATTTCCTGTTTTCGGTTCAAACTGCATATCTAACATGTTTTGAGCTCAAACTCAGATGCACGTTGCATAATGAATGCATGTCATCCCTAGATTATTTTCGCATTTCATTCGATTAGCTACGTGCTTGCATTTATTGAGCCATTGCAAGTTGAATGGATATGCATTTGAGCAACGCAATTCGGATGGAACTGAAGGGAACGGCTAGCACGTCCCCGCCTTCCCCTCCCTTTTCGAAACAACAAATTTTTGGTTAAACGATTGTAATTACCTCGAATAGACGATGTTATCAACCGGCATCTCGTCGAATTGGATGCTCTGACGGACGTCTTTGATTTTGTAGACCATCGTGGGGCAAGTCTGGACACTCGAGGCAGATTACACTTGAACGTTAGAACGAAGGCCTGATTCGCCGACGTCGTCGCCTCACTAAAAATTACAATATTTTCTCGATGGCTTTCCTTCGCAACAACAACAATTGCCGCAACAGCAGCAGCCTCAAACGCAGTAGCAGCGACCAGTCACAAAATCAATGTTCCAGAAAAATTAGCTCAATTTGGCATACATGGAGATGGCGACAACGATGTCCAATCAGATCGTTTCGTATGTCGGTTGTCGCTTCTTAACTCATTGACATTTGTCACCGAACGAGACGCTGGCCGGACCAACGGACGGACGGACGAACGGTCAGTCGCGTAGTTGTTGATTCGAATGGATTTATGTTAAAATGATTATTTAATCAAAACAAATCTAAAAACGGCAAACGAGAACGTCGCAAACGATACGAAAATTATCCGCACATTGACGATGGCACTCAAGTGGCCGTTAGAATGCCTGCGCTGACTGCTGGACTGGTTGATGACAATAGAAGCCGTTTAAGATCGTTTCGATGTTGAATGGAGCGAGGCGCGCGCGCGCGCGAGCGGTACCCGCCGCAAAAGACGATGACGCGACTCAAGTGGCCCCAGAGCACAACGACGAAAATGGACGCGAAAGGAAGTTTCAAATTGACGTTCAAGTACTTTTCATCGGCACCAAGCGAAGCTCAACCGAGATGAATGAAAAAAAAAACACCAAGTGATATTTTGCATGCTCACATATGCAGATTGGTATGGGACGATTCGGTACCGCAACCGCACCTATTCACTGTGCACTTGCTGAAATGCTACTAAATTCGCTTTTGACTTTTCGATTGAGCAAATGTGCGCTTCGGAATTTAAATGTTTATCAATCAAAATTGTGAATCAAAATGTGAACAAAAGGCGATTTTCGACCTCTCTGCTATTTTTCTCTGTTTTTTTTTCGCTTTTCTGCTGTTTGTTCCATTTGATTCGAAAAGAGCGCAACAATGCACAACAATGCACAACAATGGATAGGTGAATAACGACGATCATGTTGATGGCGATGCGCAGGCGGCTAACAGCGGAGCGATTGATCGATTGGATGACCAAAACAATTACTGCTTCATGGGTGATTTAATTGATTTCTAATCATTGGCAGAATGAGGTGTGGCTTCGTGTGTCTGTCATCTTCTATCCGTTTTTGGGGGGGAGGGATGCGAGCGAAGGTAAGGTAAGCGACAACCGCTGGAAAACGGTTCAGAACTTCAGAATCTGAACACTCTCTTCTTGTTGTTCAAAACGATAAAGACTTCCGCCAAGTCGACCACTTATGAGCATCGTCATCAACATGAGCAATCGAATGCAAGCGATGACTAAGTGCGTTCTAGTCGATTGATTCGCAAACAACATGCAGCACTTTGTCGTACGCACATCCATTCAATGTACATTGTTCTTGGTGGAGAGTTGAACTGCGCGTCATTCGGAGGGCCACGTCATCCTCGGTTGAACGACGAGTTCCAGAAACTTTGAATGAAAAACCATACCGAGAGCTTGGAGCAGGAACGATCACACAACGATTTCACCACATTGGAAATGATGCTGATGATTCAGTTCGTGGCAGTTAGCTTCGGTTGCCAAATCGTCTTTCGCCGAAAATCTAAATAGCTGTTTTTCGCACTGCTGATGACCGGATGTTTGGTGCGGTCAGGAAACATTGATATGCTTCCTGCGTCATAACGATCGTATTTTGTAGACGTATTCGAAAGAAGGGGATCGTGATCAGCTTCGTATGAGACAGCAGCCAGCCAAGAAAGAGTTTCGTTCTTGAGGGGCCGCAAATGAGATATTCCTCCTGGCAAGACTACTCTCACACAACTCACCAACTGTCAGCCAGCTCATGACCAGCATGTCTCCCCCAATCCCACCCTGTATGTCACCCAGCCCTAACCGCATCGATCAAATCAACTAGCCAATTTCCAGCATCGCACGTACACAACCAGTTCCATGATGAGCACCAATTTTTTTCAATTGGATAATTTCGTCGATTAATTTCTGTGTCTTGGAGGCAAATTGACTTCGCGGTGATGAACATTTATTAAAATCAAACGGCCGCTTCTTCAGTTTGTGTTTTGTGTTCAGTGAATTTAGTAGTGGTTTTTTCGATCTCTTTGTCCCGATTGATCTGTGCGACGATCATCACAATTTCTTGGTTTTTCGACGAAACTGCTGATAGTTTTTTTAGGTAAGGTTTCGTTTGTTCGAGTGTTGCCTTTTGATTTCATTTTGTTTTGGTTTTTTTGCCTCGAATTTTGATGGAAATTTTCCGATCAGTAGTTTTGTGTTGAACCTCGTTATTCGATTAGTTTTGAGTGGGTACAGTTTACTCCGACGAGAAACCAGGTTTTTCAGTCGATTGCTGCTCGAGAGTTAGGAAATAACTGACCTTGAAAAAATTTGATTTCGATAAAGTTAGCAAGAGTTTCATAGAAGTTAGTACCTAAACGCTGAAAGTTAGAAGAGTTGGTTCGATTTTGTTCCCCTTCAGCTCATGCCTTTGAACGTCAAACACGCTCAACGTAAAGAGTTATCGGCTATTTTCGTGTATTTACCTTTGTTTATCACCAAAAAAACAAGCAAGGTGGTGTTGAGATGGGGTGGATAACGCACAAAACTCAATGATTATTGTAATTGATTGCATAAGTTGACATTAATCCAGAATTATCCATAATTTAATCCTAATGCTT
>JANSTV010054704.1:0-13172 GCA_027564135.1 Lestremia cinerea
ATAAACACAAATAAAATGTTCTAAATTTAACAAAATAAAACGAAGGAAAAATCACAAATGCGAATTTTCTTTTAATTAATTTACAGCCAATCGAATCGCTTCAAATTACGGTAAACTACCTCCGAGAACAAACAATAGGACAAAGACAAAAATAATTAAATATTCACTGCGATTTGCAATTGGTTTTCCGACGTTGACTCGCGTAATCGTAGAGCGATTGACGATCTCTAGTGATCCTCGTAATCCAAGCACCCGTTCCCGTGTCACGTTACCCACAATGAACGAGTCTCATCTGTCGATCTCACACTGAATTGAATGTGAGTCCGACTCATGAAATCATCGCGAATCGATGATTGCGCCATCTGTTAAACATTAACTAACTATCTTAAATAAATGCGGAAAAAGAAATCACTGAATTTTGAATTTGGAAAGAAATTTGTTAGCGAATTTTAAAACAAACAATTACGAGTTCATTACAATTGAAGTTTCACACAGACACATACAGAACAAAACAGAACAGTCAACAAAAATTAAAACAAAAAACATATTAATTAGTAAATAGTAACGAATAAAGACAGAGAGAACAAAGCGATTCCGTAAATAATTCTAACGCTTTATCGACCAGGTGCAAGACTTTGGGTTGTGTGAAAATCCCACTGGAGATGCACGACTGAGGGGTTTTTGCGAGGCAGCAACGTGCATTTCATTCGATCGTTTGGAATTTCTTTGATCCGTTCTCGAGAATAGTCTTCAATAATTGTTTAGCAGTCACGTAATTATTAAATATGAAATGACTAGACATAATGATCACCGAATGAACATTACGAAATTAAAGCCTGGTCGACAAAATTTTACACGTTCATAAAGCACATTTAACATTTGTAATGAGAATTATAAGCAAATAAAAAGAACCGGTGACGATTCGCAGTCGGAATTCAGTGGCGGGCATGCAGTTGGCGAACAGGGGCAACAACGGCCCTCCGGTGGATTCCTTGCGAAGTGAAAGTAAGATTATTAAATTAATTGAATACAATTATTAAATAATAGTTATGGATAATGAACAAGTGAATTAAATTATGCGAGAAAATGGAAGAAATTCTTAGGTGTTAGATGCAGCAACATGAATCAGAAGATGCAACAAAACAATAACAACAGTAAACAAAATTTATAATTATCTGAGTAATTGATAAAGAAACAAAAACTAATATCGACTATCTTCACAGAGGAGCCCTTCTTTCCTGTTTCTTCACCCCTTCCCATCCATGCCCCCCGATTCAGTGTTTACTGGTTATTCTTTCCAGCATTCCATTCTATGATTGATTTGATTTCCAAAGGGACGACGTCGATCGAATCAATCTCAATTGCTTTCCACGTGAGCAAAATGATGTGAGTACAATGATCTGTGCAAAATCAATTTTCTGATCCATTCGATCTCACTGAATAACTGCGTTGAACGAGCTGGGAAAGCCTTCGAAGAATCCCCCTTTATCAATCCACGCCTTCGTTCTTTTCTTATTTTTTCTTTTATTTATTTCATAATTTTATTCTCAAAAAGAAAATAATTTATTCGATATTTTAAGCACCCACAGGCACACAGCTTGATAAATAACAATAAATTAAAATTAATTACTTACAAAAAAGAATGGAAAGAGAACGTATTGCTATTACTTAAAATTGTAAGGAATTACAAGCAAAAACCACAAAAAGAAATTATTTAACGAAAAATAACAAGAAACATAAAAATAGGTGATATTAGTTTTGTACATAAAAATGAAATTAATACATTTCTGTTTTGCGTTTCATTTGAACTGATGTGTTCCCACCAACTTGATTTCCAGTCGACTCAAATTTATAATTATTTTGATTGAGCTATTTCATTTATATATTTTTTAAACATAAGTTTTTCCGAATTTAAGTTTCGATTTCTTGATGACAGTTTTTGCATTTGTATTTTCTGTGAACAATGATTTTTGATTCAATAAAATATATGTTAGTGAAAATTTCAATGAAAAGAATGAAAGAGAAAGAGAAAAAAAAACAGAAAATATAAAACAAAAATAATATTCGAAAATTGGTTTTATTTACCGAGCCCAAGCAAGCAACGAGCTGATTCAGATTAACCTCTCATCTTTGCCACCAACACACTCTGTCTCTGTCTCTGAGTCGTTCGCATGTAAATTGGTTAGATTAATCGACTTACGAAATTGCCCATTTTGAATTGAAATGAAAATGAATGGCATAATGGTCATTTGATGTTCGTTTACGGCTTGTACTCTTCATCGGAATGCACCATTGTCCAGCAGTTGCGTAAATTTCGCGACAACTTGCTTGTTTGACTGGCAGCCGAATAGACGCGATCGCCACGATGATTCAATTTGCATTAATTTTCGCCTGGTGCTTCTGCACTTCAACGTTAGACGATTCTGAAAAATTGGAATAATTTCTTTTGATCGCATTTCCTTCTGTTGCTCCATTCGATCATAACATTGATAACATTCAGAAAAGCATACGAAAAGGTCATATCCCCGAAATCCCCCTCGATCTCAAACAGAAACCCCAAAATTCATTCCATTTGCATATTACCGACGCCATAACTCAGAATTACAAGCCCATCAGTCATGTGAGACATAATAAACGTCGAAAATTCTTTACTGTAGCCGGGATCGTCTCTGCACCTCCGCAAGCCCGCATCGCAGCATGTTATTGTTTTCAAAATACATAGCCGAAGCATTCAAGCATTCATTCATCCCAGCAGCATTCGAGATGGCACACGATTGCAAAATGCGTTGGTGATTGTGAGATGATGAGCATAATCATCGTTCGGCGGTTGTGTGTCCACACACCAAACGATCATTCCAATCAAGTTGGTCACACTGGCATTGTGCTCGGATCTTTTAAGCGTATATTCCAGTCGCCATTTGATTTCCGCGATGAAAACATCCAATTTCGGTTAAGAATCGTGATCGCACAATCATGTAACTGCCAAATTCATTCGTAATTTTCCTTGAAATTTCCTCAAATTTCCAAAGTTTTCCCTCAACGATTGAGTTTCAAGTGCAAGTTCGTGATCGATTAGCCGTTGAGTGCCGAGTGATAAGTGCGCGTCAATTCCTCTTTTCTTGGGTTTGTTGATAAACATTCGTGCATCGTTTCGACGTTGCCATTCGTTCGACATGTGATCAACCACTTGTCAGATTTCAGTGTGTTTCCAATGTCTCTCATTCTTGAATAAACAATTGGATTTTGTTTGCGTAATTTTCTCATCAAGAAACGCTGAATATGCGCCTTCCGAATGTGATTGAATAAGCGTGTTTTGTTGATTTAACGAATGCCTCTTCCCGAGCCCCCGTTGGGATTGTTGAACTTGCCCTATCAAGCTCCTGCATTCAACGCCGTTCAGCACCCCTCCAGCCAAATCTGATACGAAAATAACACACAACCCAGACCTTGAGTCTTTGACCCTCTCGTCGATTGGTCAAACATATCAGAATGGCGCACTGTTAAGCGGTCAAACCGAATTAATTGACCCGCTCTCTAATTCGGATGTAATAAAAACTTCCTCTCATTTCATCTTGCCTGTGTTTATCAACAAACCCATTTCAGTGACCGCAACCGTTGAATTATCATTAATTTTTGTGTTTGTTCAAAACCAATAGCAGAAAAGAACGAGAAGAATCAAAGAATCGAAGCAAAAGACAGCTTCCATCGCCATCAACCGACTTTGAAAAGACTGATTATCACCAAAAAAAAAAAACTAAACCAAAATGTTGGATCGAATACCGAGTTTGGTGTATGTTTGTGTCGTTATCGCCATTCAACAGTGTGCGATTCAGTGTTACGTGGAAATTGATTTTGTGAACCGCAAAGCTACGTATCTGGAAGCCAAAGTCGGCTCGTTTGTGGTGTTCAATTGCCCATTGGAATTTCCTCACGAGATTGAAATACCGTTCGCTGTGCATTGGAACAAGGATTCTTCATCAATGAATAAGGTGATTGATCACATTTCGATTGTTTGACTTCATCGATGCTCAGTCAATAGTGGCGTCCGATAAGCGCACTTTGCGGCAAATAGTTTTCCGCATTGTTTGAGAGCCAATTCGACCGTTCGAGTGTTCATCGTTGAACGGCTAAATCAGCCCCACTTTCGATGGCAACATCTTCATGGGAGATGGACAACGGGCTTCTGAAGACGATTCCATTCGCAAATAATTGAAGCAATAAATCACTCAGAAATCAATGCTCTCAGCAGAACCGAGAAAAACAAACCAAATTTGGTCGCTCGCTCATTCGTTCGTTCAAGGAGTTTTTCAAAAAAAAGAACAAAAACAAAACAAAAGAAAATTTTCTCAATTCTGAAGTTGAATTTTCCACTCAATTTAATTCGATTTAATTAACGAACAGCCGTCATTGCAAACCATTCGTTTAATCTTCATGAACCGAATGAATTGTTCGTCGAAGCGGCAATAAGAGGCGTGGCTTTGAAAAATTGAATTTTCTTTTGTGAAAAACGCTGAACGTCATTTCTGGCGCGAAATGAATTTCGGAAAACATACGAAGCAATAATTCACAAAATTGACATGACCTTTTGGCGATGTTTCGGCTGGTTTAATGAAACGTTCAGGGCATCGTCTTTAATCGATATTAATCGCATTGTGACAGCGAAGCCGAGTGGTCTGGTGTTACACATTGATTGAACTGAGCAATTAAGATGAATCACAAGCGAATTGAAGTTTCTACTTCTGGGACTGAGGTCATCAACGGTGCTGCCATTCCCATTGAACCCACACAGCACTAATTGACCATCGACGGATCAGTGTTTGCCTCGGGAGATTGTCGCGCTTCGCATCAAATTCTAAAGCATAAACTCATTCGAACCTAGCGACGGTAATTACAAATAATTCTATTAATTGACAACGATTTGCATACAAATGAAAACGATAGTTTCGAATTTGGCCGTGGGTGGATGATGCTTCATTTTCAGTTGGCTAAATATGATGGCCGATTGCGTAATTCCTCTCTCATCCCGGCATTTTTCTTATCTAATTTGCTTTGAATTGCATAAATCTCGTTTCGAGAAACTCTGTCGAATTAGGCACATTAGTTTTATTGCTCGAAATTGTGACTGGCATTTTGTTCGATTCGACGTCTGATTTGAGGATTCGCGAAAAGAAATGCCGCGGCAGAGTGAAGGCGTTCGACAGCCAGCCAAACGGAATGTTCCCCCTTTTGAACATCAATCAGCACGCGCTTCACGATGATGACATCATCGGCAACCTCAACCATCATTCTGCCAAGCGCCGATCAAAATGGACATTTGTAATTCAGGAAATCATGTCATTAAATGCCCTCTGAAATCCGATAGCTCTCATCAAGGCGCATGCAACTGTTGCGCTGTCGTTTTAATTGAAAAGAATATTTCCATGGAATGAACGGACTCTCAAAAAATGTCATCGTTTAAAATGCGTTAAATTTCAATTTCAGTGCTTTGTGCGCAGAACACAAAGCAGGATGGTGTTTTGCATGAAGAAATTGCGCAGTTCATGATGGACGTGTTGATCGGAGTGATGAGTCGATTCGATGGTTTGACGATGATGGTCGAATGAAACGCTACACTCCTTCGAAGTGTCAAAAGCACTTTTCCGCTCTCATTAATTTGTCACGAAATGACTCAATTAATGCTCAAGCATTTTGATTGTGTCCTCCTGAATGGAATGGAATAGAACAATAAGACTATTCGCCGGATATCAAAACAAACAGGCATTTCAGCGTTCGCCATTGACCACCGGATATCAACCGGAGTTCCAACAATGCGAACTGCACCCATAAATTGTATGACAAATGATAATCGGTGAGTGTGTGCGAGCGTCGTTGATGAATCAAGTGAAATAGTCGAGCTACTGCGGAATCAAACGCAAAGAATTGTCGTGACGTCACGCGGCTGAAAGGTACGACCGAACCGAAATGCGAGTGGGTTCGATTGTTGTCGGTCGATAGCTGAATTCCCGCTTGACCACAGAATGGAATGATAACGAAGTGTCCGAGTGATTTCGTGAAAATGCTTCCGGATCAAACCGCCAACCGAAAAACCGTGGATGACAGAATCCCGGCTCGCGAAAATTGATACATGTCAACCGCTCTGACATTCGGCAGACACGCTTCATTTCAAATTAATTCGTGCATGTGATCTTAATTAGTTGAATTGGATTGGATAAGCGATGGTCCGAAATGACCTATTAACGATTGACTGATGCATGTTTGTATTCTGTGGACACTTGATGCGATGCGATTTCTATTGTGTTTGATTCTATTGTTAGGAGAACCGAGTGTTTTCGTGGTATGATGGCAGCTTGACAGCATCCGATGTGTACTCGGGGCGCATCACTCTCGTCCAAAATGCCTACGGCCTTGGAAAAGCTTCGGTGAATTTGTCATCGATTCGAGAATCGGATTCCGGATGGTATGAATGCCGTGTAATTTTTCCGAATCGAACCCCAAGCATTCGAAACAATGGGACGTGGTTTCATTTGGCCGTCGAAGGAGGATCGCTTATCAAGATTCCACCTGTGAATTTGACAATCATGGAAGGTGACCCGGCATTCTTCCATTGTGTCACCAAGTTCCCGGATTTGTCGTATGCAACTTGGTACAAGGATGGCATCTCGCTGAACGACCTACACGATTTGGCTCAACGGTCGTCCATAGCTGCTGATGGCAGTTTGACCATCACTCCAACGGTGATGACAGATTTGGGGGAATTTGTGTGCGTCGTTCGGACGCCGGAAGGGGAAGACCAATCGGCTCGAGCCTTCTTGAATATCCAGTGTAAGTCGAATGGGATTGGCACTCAACCCGATTTTCTAGAACCTTCTCCCCGATTTCAGACAAGGCGAAGGTGATTTACGCTCCGAATGAGGTGTATCTGCCATTTGGTCGACAAGGCATACTCGACTGTCACTTCCGATCGAATCCACCCCTCACGAATTTGAGATGGGAGAAAGATGGTTTCTTATTCGATGCTTTCAACGTTCAGGTAGGCTACCGCCACTCCACTCTACAAGCATAGCTCACTGTCTCTCTTGCGCTTCAGGGAGTTTTCTACAAGCGCAACGGCAGCCTACACTTCAGCTCGGTGGATGAGTCGCATGCAGGACGATATTCTTGCACGCCATACAATATCCTGGGCACTGAAGGACCATCACCGTTGATTCAAGTAATTGTTCAGCGTCCGCCCGTGTTCACGCTGAGACCGAAACCGATTTACCCAAGTAAATTGGGCGAAACTGTGGTGATGGCGTGTGATGCAGCTGATCGCGATGGAACTCATCGGGCTGTCGTTCAATGGAGACGCAAAGACGGCACGCCATTGCCATTCAGTCGAGTATCGTTCGAGGGCATTAATTTCCAAATCGAAAATATCAACGAAACCGATCGCGGAATCTACGAATGTTCGGCTACAAATGAGGCGGCATCGATCACAGCTGAAGCTGAGTTGCTGATTGAGAATGTCCCACCGAGACCGCCATACAACCTCACGGCTAATGGAACAGACAGAGCAATCACTCTGAGATGGGAACCGGGTAAGCAAACGACTTGGGCGAGCTCATCCTCCTGCTTACCAACCGACGGCTTTCAGGTTATATTCGATCGTATTTGGAGTATGTCGTATGGTATCGACTGTCAGGTGCTGCAGAGTGGAGAACGATGAAAATCTTAACGAAAAATTCCCTAAACGAATATCAAGCGACGATGTACGGCCTGGAACCAGGCAGCGAGTATGAATTCATGGTGCTCAGTCAGGATCGATACGGTGATGGAATGTTCAGCAAGGCGTTCAAATATTGGACAAAAGGTATTCTCCGAGTCGAACACTTAAATAAGACTGACCTAGCAGATAATCACTTGTTTTCTAGTCAAAAATTTCACGGACAGCCCCGAATACCAAGAGCCCGTCCAGCATTTTGCGCAGATTGGACCACCACGAAACCTCACCGTTGAGCCGAAAAATGACGGCGAATTCGTTGTGTCTTGGGAAGCTCCCGAGTACGGGCTCGATACGCTACGATTGTATGTGCTACGATGGTATCGCGAACCGGGACACTTCCTCCACGGTACTTATGAGACGCGAGATCACTATCACGTTGGTAAGACCAGTTCGAAGCTGCTCCGTCGAATCCACTTACTAACCTCCTGTTTCCTCCAGTGAAATACCTCTCCGAAGACGAGTTGTACAACTTCCAAGTGTTTGCTTTGTCGAATACCGACTACCAAGCAGGAAGTAACGAGTTTGAGTTGTTGGTGCCGCCCTATCGACGTGTACGAGCCATGGCCATTGGAGCTGTTGTGATCCTCTTGCTGCTGCTTGCAGGCGCTGCCGTTTTCCTCTACGCAAAGAAACGTTGCTTTCGGCCATACAAAGACGCCGACGAGAAATCATGAACGATTCAGCCACATGTGCATCATACACACATTCCCTCTTCATGCCGACTGCACGATTCATAATGCACAGTGATGTGTTGCTTCGGGATGGCAAACTTGTTGGACAATAAATTTAGTCCGCGACATTCTTACTCTCTTTTGGCGTGGTCTTGTTTGAATTTTTTTTTTTGAAAATAAAAATATTTTTGAATAATGAAGTTTGTGTCTCATTTCTACCGCGAGCAAAAGCGACAGTGATTTTAGGCTACCGAGGTCGAATAGGCCAGACGAAGCAGATTCCAATAGCTTACAGCAAAAGAAACCGCCTGTCAGCAGGCAATCTGAATCAAATGAATTTCAATGCCTTCTCGCCAACACCGGCCTTACAGTTTTCCCTCATTTTTCCCACAATTATTTTCCATCGTTTCATGCGTTATTCTCCTCGAACCAGTTTCAAAAAGCCTTGAACGAGAAAATCATCGCATTGCATGATGATTCGAAACAAAAAAATAAGGCTCCTTCCGACAGTCATCCATATTCGAAACACGAGATCCGACCATCGATCAATACGGCTAAAAGTTTCCGGCACATTCGACGGTATACCGTTAGAGCTTGTTTGAAAGAATCGATTCGTTTAATTATTGATCTGTCTGCCGCGCATTCCTCGCCCATACAAACTTCCTCTTCCAACCGTCGATATGTTTAATTCATTCCACAAGGCTCGTGCGGAGAGGTGTAAACTGTTGTGTCATTGGGAATCGGATTGTAGTCTCACGGGAATGTTCATGCGTTCCAACCAGCCCAGTCTGAGGCTTCCGATTCGATATAGCCCCACTTCCATTCGTCCTACTGAACAGTGTGTCGCACTGAGACACACCATTCAAAACTCTAATCAAGAATGTCATAGCGAGTTTTTAGTCAGCGAATATCACCCACGGCGGAAACACTCGACTCGAGCTCGCTGTCAAACATAAAAACAAATGATTCATCATTTAAAATCGGTACTGGGAATGTATGTTATCTTCGAGCGTGAATGCAATAGCAACACAACTAATCAGCCGTGACGAATGCGCGTAGACGAATCGTTCAGAGATCAACTTTCGCATTCATGACCAAAGCGCGAGATGCGTCTTCTTGAGGCGAGAAACCAGCAATTTGGTCTGCATGCAAAAAAATGTTAATAAATCTATATCGGTCAGAGCCCCACAGAGACATCAATCATCAATTGCCGATGTCAGCATACGATTCTTCGTCATTCAAATGTTGTCGTTGATGAAAAATATTAATTATGCCGGTCTCGATGTTTCCAGCCTCACTCACGAATCATTCAAATCATCGAAGGCAAGCAAAAACAATAACATTCGAGTTTTTCATACATTCCAAATCATTCGCAATGAGTTTGCCAAATACACCGCATTTTTTTTTGTTCATTTCTGTTTTGCTTTTTCGTTTTGTTTTTCAATTTACCTCGTCGTTCACTCCACTATTCAGCAGCGCTGCATAGATATATTCATCGATTAAATATTCAAAAACGTGTGTGGCTGTGTGCTTGCGAGCACAAAGTTGACGCTTTCCATCGACGACGTCGCAACCGTTCGCTGCTGATCGTCGTCGTTATAAACGTCCAACCGTGATGTTGTTGTTGTTTTCGTCGGCGTCCAATAGCGATTATGCCGAACGAGCCGAGTTCATTTTTCAGTACACATGCACTCAAAACTCAGGTTAAGAACACACAATGCCATCGCACAATGGCTGGTACTCGCATGATTCAATATTTTTAATACGCTGCTGCTGTCGCTGCTGTTGATGTGATTGTGTTGTTGTTTGTGGTTGGCAGAATCGTCGGCACATCGTATTCACTAGCCGAGTCCATTGTTTGGTTGAGCGAGCTCAGTCTTGTGTATTGTTTGAGTTGGATAGGTTGTGCGGCGCACGTTAGCCGTTTGTTGGTTCTTCTTGTTGTTTAGAATTCGTCCAGCAGTGTTCGACTAACATTTGGCCGGGGCCCGTCAAAATGGATTACAATTAATCTTGGCCTCGCTCATCTCAAACTCGATTCGTTCATCTCGGGATGTCAATTTGGTATGTTGAATTAATTTCGGTGTTTTTGTTTCTAGACCACTGTTCTGGACCTTGATCTGTTGGTTAGTGACCTCTCGCGTGATTCCATTTCGATTACCCGGCTGATGTCCGATTCATTTATGTTTGATGTCTCTTTTTTCTCTTGGGCAATAATTCCAAGTCGAATCAACAACGATCCCATTTAGAATTGCTAATGACAGTTCCAATAGAGTCTCGTTCGCTGCCGCTAGCCGTTAAACAATCGTTTTTGGATTAGCAATTCAGCTGTTTAACGTTTGAAATCAGTTCGATTTGCTTTGATCCGTTCATTCGCTTGAAATACAATTTGAAATGTGCATTATTCATCTTCGTTCACTGCGCCAATGACAAACTGTTGATTGTTGAGGAAATGCAACCCGTTCATATTCGATCAAATGATCGAATCGTTCGAAGAAGGAACAAAGCCGAAAGCTATTCATGAGTTTTAAAACGAAGGCGTACTGAGTTGAAATGCCGAATAAATCTGCATAACCATTGCTCTGGAGCAATAACCCGGAGAGCCGTCCACTGTGGAGGGGAATCGATGAATGTTCTATCCAACGGCTGGAGCAGCGAAACACCAAAAAATGTCTCTCTCTCGAACCGACGAGTCGCTCTGAAAATTTGACCATTTCGCTCGCATATAAATACCGATCGGGTATGTTGGCTGTGGCATCGTTCCAGCAATCATTGTCGGCATTCATCGTCTCTCGGAGTCGCATCGACGAACGAAACGTGTAGCGCAAACTCAGCTGTTGTTTTGTAGACAGTTGTTGTTCACGCACAGCGAACACATATCGTGTGTTCAATTCAACGAATACAGTCCCAGTCGCATCAAGCAAAAGACAAGAAAAAAACACAATAATTTCGTTCGATTTTGTTCTGTTTCGGTGTTTCATTTTATTGTTTTGCGTTTCAGTCATTCGTTGTTGCGAAAAATCCGGTGGAAAAAAAATTTCTGTTGTGAGTTTTGTGCTGTTAACGATGAAATGGACATTGGACAACGAGACGACGATTCGGATGAAATTGCAATTATTGCCAGTGAATCAAATCGAAAGTTTTTGTGTTTGTGAAAAGTATTGAATAGCTTTTCCTTTGATTGAAATCCGTAAGTATCGAGCCAGAGTCACAGAAATCGAATTGAATTGTTATTTGAAGAAATATGCCATCACACAGCCAGGCACACACACACACGCACACACACTCGCAACGGATTACAAATTTCCTGCACATCATCAACGGCGTTAAGTTCATTACACTTTGCTAACACATCGTTTTACTACGGTCGACCATAAAATAGGTGAAATGCATGAAAATGCAATAAAACAGACCTACGCCAATAGCACAAACACGGAAAATATTGAATTTTCTATCCGCTCGCAGTCCCTCGGCTCAATTGCTCAACGGCAACGTTGGTCGCCGTGTTTTTGTTTTGGTTCGGTTTTTTCGTCAATTTCTTTTGAGAAATCGATATTTTCCAATTAATTCCTTTTCCGAAAAAAGAAAAACAAAACAAACTGGGATTTATTTTCAAAAAGCCTTGCGTTCACTCGAGCGACGAACGGTGATGCGTTGGTCGGTGTGTTGCAGTTAATTCGGAATCGCCGCTAAAATAATGAGCTACATTCGTGTCGTTTTGTGATTTGTTTCTTTTTCTGCGTTCATTTCAGTTGCTCGACTATTTTTAAATTCTAATTTCAACGAACTGAAATGAAGAACGTAATTCGACAGGCGTTGAAATTGTATCACAGTTTTCCATTTGGTTTCTTTCGCTATGCTCGTCGATGGAGGATGTGAAGCGAATGGAAATTGTGTGAAGAGTTGGAGGGGAGTGGACACGAATCCCGTGCTCCGCTTCGGATCCAACCACTGCGTCAGACATTCATGAGATTCATTTCACGTCACAATCCTCATCATATAAATTCAAATTCATATTCATATTTTCTTCTCGCCGCGAGGATGAATGCTTTATTCATGGACTACGAGTTCACAGCCAGAATTTCATAACCGGAAGGGCGACAAAACCTTGCCGTTATTCAAATTGGCTATTTTGACAAATGAAATGACAATGTTTAGACGAATGCAAAAATAAACAAAAAACTGCAATTTTCATTTCACGTAATTCACGATGAGCTGGCAAACGGTCAACATTTCCAGTATTTATGCAAAGCGCCAGATTAAATATAGATTTTCAGTTGGCTGAAATGCACCAGCGACCTTCGCAATCCAACCCATTCATGTTGCCATTGTTCTTGCTCCGTTGAATTCTGGTGAATTTTTGCATTTTTGAGAAAAATGATTCTGAGTCATTCGTCCGACGATGTCCGCTTGAGTCCGGGTCAGACACAAAGATTTTAATGAAATTCCTTGTATGATATCGTCGTCGTCCATCGACTTTGATGAGAGTTCAATGTCCATATTTGTCTCGTTGATATTCCCCTCGCAGTCGAGGAAAATCATTTTTTTGTTCTTCGAAAAAACACGTTTTTGATAACACTTCATCGATTGACCGAACACGAATCCCATCAAATCACCGTTGGTCACGATCTATCCAAACAATTGGCCCGATAATTTGAATCAGATTATCAAATTTTAAAATTGAAAAACCATTTTGATTGGGCTCAATCGATTCGATTGTTTCTGTTGCTTGGCGCACA
>JANSTV010054715.1:0-13171 GCA_027564135.1 Lestremia cinerea
TGTTGTTGTTGTTGTTCCTGTAGTTCGCTTGTCTTTATATATCTCATAAAGACATATTGCTGAAAATAAAATCCAAAAGCAACGGAAAAGAAAAAATATGAAAGAAACCATATCGATTTCTTCATGCAATTTATTAAAAGAAAGAAGGAACAAAAAAAAATTGCAAAAAAAAACATAAGTGCCTTCGCTTCGTTTATCTTTTGTTTTGTGAAATAACGTTCTTGTATTTTTATATTTTTATGGAATTGAACATATTTGCGAGTCGACCAACTGATCCATCAATTTAACAGTTATATTGTTCGTCAAAGACCATCTTTCACTGTATTTTCATTTGATTGCAAAAGAGATTTCAAGTGGCCTGAGTCATATGTGTCGATTTGGTCTCATCTATGAAAGTTTCCAGTGAAATTACAATCGACAATTTGAAAAATTAAATGAAATGAAATGAGAAAGAGAAAGAATAGAAAAAAAAGAACGACGGAAAAACCATAGATTCAGAAATACCCATCGAGGAAAAGAGATTAAATTTTTCGACTATTTCGAGAATAATTGCAGTCTCCTGGTAGTCGCCCTATGCTTTCGGCTTGGCCATCGGGTAAAGTTCAGTGTCCAGTCGTTTCGACGAGCTCCCCCCCACCCCCCAGCCCCCATCCTTGCCTTTCCGAATTGGCATCGGTCGAAATGCCGAAAGCGCCATGCTGCTGTGAAGACGTAGCCATTGTGCCGCACCGCCACTAACACAACCTCGGACACAGAAATGCAAACAAATCTCAAGTCGACCAAAAAATGTTGATTTTCTATTTTACACTTTTTCGGTTGTTGGTTGCGTGTTTTTTTTCAGAGCGAGAAACAAAACAGAAAAAAATCATTGCGGCGCAGTATGTCGTGAAATCCTATGAATTGCTATTGAGTATTTGTGTATTTTCGCACTGCTCTTGTGAGCAGCAGCGGTGGCGGCGGCAACGGCAATGTAGGTTTTCGGTTAGGAAATTGATTGTTTGTAAAAACTGCACAAAAATGCGATCGGATTCTGACAACAAAGTGGACAACATTAATTCACTTCTAATGCGAAAATTCCTCGATCCACCGACCCTGCTATTTTGTCATGCGACAGCCCCTCTATATGCAAAACCAACCATCGAAAATTATGGCAAATAACTTAATGACATCGGTTTACAATCAATGATATCTCATTAAATTTCCGAAGAAATTTATTGCCGGTTCGATGCTGGCTGCGATACCGATTCAATTGCGACGGCCAATTGAGACGCATCTCGAACGAATTCATCAATCCATGGTTGAACAATCGTTCACATTGCCATTCGGAATGAATGACCATCAGCACATTTTGTTATGTAAATTTTATGAATTTTGTTGAACGGATTTCTGATAGATTGAAATTATTGATGACTATGTGCCGCATTTGTTTTCATTGATCGCCAGCGAGGGTGATCATAGCCGACGTGGACGAGTGCATGGGAACGCTTGAGTGGATTTTGAAGAGCGATAATTGCGCACATACAAATCAATTGCAGCTGCCGTCAGCCCGTCAACAACAACAGCCAGCCATCGTCAGTTTACCGCGCAGTTCACTGATGGTTGGTTGATTTTTTTTATTTATTTTTATTTTTTTTTCATTATTGGCCAAAAAAATATAAATCATTCAAATGAATGAAGACGAAACATCAATTAGCAAACATCGTAACGGCTGAGATAATACCATTGATCCGCTCATTTATTCACTTGTTCGTTCGGTCGTTCGTTCGTTCCGGGTGGATATCAAAATAGAACTGTCTTTATGCATATTTCCGTTGATCTTATTGAGCTATTTGCTTTCATTGATTATTCTCATCATGAATGAAATTGGCGATGAAAAACACTCGAGCAAAGAACACAAGCGAAAAATTAGAGCAACAAAAGCGAATTGAAGAGCTCGACCACCACCATCACCACCACCACCACCGGCCCCAAGAACAACAACAAAAAAAAACGACTAGTAGAAGCAGCAACAGCAGTACACAGGCGAGACAACAGCAAATCGTCGCACAGCAACTTTAATTGATGGCCGTTCGCAAATATGGTTGTGCTCAGTGCAGTTGAATTTACTTGATTGCTGAATGGGAATGATGAAATCGGTCATACAGTTTTAATGATTTACATTTTCGATTTAATTGTTCAATTGTGTGCACACCGTCCATTATGCATCGACCGTATTACGTCAATGCAATCAAATGATTCTAATTATAGAATTTTGTCGATTTTGTTCATCAAGTGCTTGTTTGTCGGTTCCATCCAAATGGGCGGCGCCCAACCTCACGAAATCAAGTTCATTTCATCATGTTGATAGAGCGTAGGTCAAACGTTGACCCCGAGTTGAGCAGGTCACCTCTCGTGAGATGCCACAAAAGATGAAAATTGTGCCGGGGTGATGTAATCATCCATCCGCCCGAACGTGCGAACCATCAAAAGACAATCGGGAACCAATTTTCGGTCGGTTTGCATTAGGTTTCTGACGATTCAGTTGCAAAATGAGAATAATTCAACCAGTTTCGAATCACTCTCCCTCTCAGCGAGACAACCTACTCACAACGGAAGCAATCGCAGACGAAGACGCCGCTGTCAATGCGTTCGTGGAAGTGCGAATTGCATATTAATTTTTCACTAAAATGTTCGACTATAATTTTTCGGTAAGAAAACGTTTCCCACGAAGACGACAACATTGACGACGGCAACACCACCGCCAATGGTCGATTATACGCATCATCCATCTAGTCTCCCAACCGCAAATGCATCGCAGAAATGTGCTCGTCTCGCAGCCGGAGCGAAACGATTGATGAGAAAGAACACATTGTATGTCTGACGCCTACCCCAATAATTTGTGTATCGCGTGGCGCTTCGTTCATATGCAAATGCCTGCTGACGACAATAAAGGCGACGGGATTGACGGAGATGAAAACAGCAGTCGACGACAATAAACAACAAATTTTCCTCTTTTCACTCTTGCTGGTTGCCCCCGACCGCATCAGGATAATGTGACAACGATCACGACCAAGACAACGGGCGATAAATTAAAACAATCTTCAATTCGATGCTTGACAATGTTTGGATGAAATCATCAGTTGCGACGTTGTTATTTTTGTTGTTATTAATATTGCGTCCTCGTCATCTTTGAAATCAACCAAATGGCCTGTTGTGCTGTGTCGTCGATAAACCGTGATCGTCATTCAGTTATGGTCTCAGCGCATACTTGTTTTCTCCTCTGATTTTCCATCTCGCAGCCATTAATGTCAATTCTGTGCTTGTGTGTGTGCGTGTGTATGTGGTGTGTGTGTGTGCCATTTCATTTGGTGGTTTGGTCTATTTTCGAAGAAGCATTGACACGATATTTTCGTTCATTTGAACTGTTGACATGGCTCATGTCTTCTCGGCATTTCCCACCAAATTAAACATATACAAATCCGAATATTTGCTCAAGAAAAACAACGAAATGGAATAATGACAACGTCGACGGCCGCCCTCAACGACAACGTTGATGACGACGACAACGACGACGCTACGGCAATGACAACGATGCGGACGAAAAACTGTAAGGAATGAACGAACCAAGAGAGGAAGATCGAGGAAGAAAGAGAAAGAAAAGAGAGGGAGAGAGCGTCCACGAAAATCAGGAAAACCACACGCAATCCGAACAAGCAGAACAAATGACAAAGTCACACAAATATGCATTGGGAATTATAGCATCACACTTGGTGTAATTTTCTCGAATAATAAATTAAAATCTGTGGAATGGCCGTATGTTTTGTCGCCACAATGGCACATCGGCACTACGGCCCATCGGCACACAAAATTACACGAAACGACCAAACGAATATCAGCAGCACTTTTTCTTCTCATTGTTTTTCGTTTTGGGTTTTACTTTTTCGGGACTTTTTCGATTCTGCCTGGTTTTTCTTTTCTCTTCTCATTCGATTTTTACGTTTATCCGATGTGTTTCTTTCTGCTTGTTTATTATTCATTTTCAGCTTAATTTTCCAATGAAAAAATTGCAGCCAAAACGCCTTTCATATGAAATGAAATTTTCCCTATTTTCTCATCTCTTCACTTCTCTTTGGCCCCCTCGTTCCCCAAACACACGTTCGGATATTCGAAAAGCTTTTCGCAATTGAACAACAACGCATGCGCTTGTTTTCGGTTATTTGGCGAACCATCCGAACAGCAGCACTTCAGTGACTGCAAAAAAATCCAGAGCAATTGTCGACTAGTCTATCCTTTTTGTTCAAGCGATTAACAATCAGTGAAATTATGTGATTTGGAATGATTTGGAACCACTGAAAACAACAATTGAACATTTTCGGATAAGTTTCTTGACAGGTTTGTTGTTTGCGATGTGAACGAGTGATTGTGATTTGAATGCGGATAAATGGTTGAATGCGAATGCCATTGTTATTGTTATTGATATTGTTAATTTTACTGTCATTTGTATTGTGCTTTGTGTTCGTGTTTATCTCCGGCTAATCATTTCCAATCCAATCAATCCATTCCGAATATCCAAAATTCGATTTGATTGAATTCGAGAAGAAATCGCCTGCTATCAGCGACGACTGTGGCTACGGCGGTGGTTACTGCGAAGACGGTCGATTGTGAGCGCCTTGCTCAAACTGATTATTCTCGAATTGTGTTTTGTTTGTCCGAAAAGAATTCTTTCGAATGACTAAGCCGGCGAAACGCATATAGATATTTTTCCATTTATTTTTTTTATGACGGCTCTGGCTGTCTGTTGTTGCGGCTTCAATAAAGTAAGAAAGAACGAAATGAATTCACCAAATAGTCGTGTGCGGAATTGAGTGCGCGCCCGTTCAGAAGGCAAAACAAAACGACAATGATATCTGGAGTGAGTTCTAAATTTAGTCAATAATTTTCTGTTGACGCAAAACCGTATATCGGTGGGGCCGATGCCAATCTAGGCCCAATCCTCTCTCGTTGTTGATGGCAGCAAGAAAGAAAAAGCACAAACAATATTAAATTGCACATTAGAAGGTTACTTTCATTCAATTTGTGTGTGCTGTCGCTACTTCCACCGCCGCCGCTGCTGCAACCAGTGCACGATCTCTGTGTGAGTGAACGATTCAGTTTTTCAAGTGGCACGAAATGAGCTAACAATAAATTCTTTTTTGATTTATTGTGGTCAGTCTTCGAGCATGCTTGTGTATTGTTTGTATCGACAATTACGACGACAATGTCAGTGGCACAGAGCATTTTCTGTTGGGTGATCGCTCGGTCGGTGGTGTTGTGTCATTGGATCGAAATCATTTGAATGTTGTTTATGAATAGTTTTACTATTTTTGATGTTTAATGTTGTTGTTTACTTTAATCGCCCTCAAATCTTCTCGTTTGCCACTACCATTCGACGACTGGAATGAATTGAATTTATTCTAGTTCCATTGAATCTTCATCAATGTGACAGCGCGACGATGACCCGTTTTGGAAATGATGTATTTGTCATTCAGTTTATTTGTTATGTTTCCCCCGAAATGCCAATGACTTAATTGAATCTTATGAGTTATTTATTACAATTACGAAATGAAGACATTGCTATTTTCGAGTTGACCTATTCATTTTGATCATTTCAATCAATTATTCGAATGTTATTATGGTTTTGGCGATTATTTTTTTTCGCTCAGCAATTGCTGCCAAGGAATTGAAGGCAATGAGCAAATAGAATGCGCGTGTCGTGGGCACGAGTGTGCTGCTGTCGGAAATAACCATCGTCATAAAAATATGACTGCTCTCAAAGAATAGTAATGTCTCATGGAAAGTGGGCACTTGACCAAAACCGGAGCGAATAGAATGGCCACAGTCTATTTGTTCGTTCCGACCACCAGTCAATTGCCAATGCAGCCAGCAGCTCTAGATGTGTTCGTTCAACAGAAGTCAGTAATTATTACTGAAACTAATTCAGGAAAGTCTATCAAAGGGCGTTTTATGTGTGCTCCTCGTTGATTTGGCTATCAAAAGGCGAAGGCATTGACGACATTCAAAGCCGGCTCCCCACAACAATACCATTAACGGCACAATAATAAAAGTTGTCAATGTTTGTCAGGTGCAAATAT
This sequence comes from Lestremia cinerea, assembly GCA_027564135.1. NCBI lineage: Eukaryota > Metazoa > Arthropoda > Insecta > Diptera > Cecidomyiidae > Lestremia > Lestremia cinerea. Next base: position 6,111 of record JANSTV010054715.1, read on the forward strand.
TGTCACAAATCGTATGCACATGCCGATGGAATGGCGATTTATCTTATTCATTATCAATCGGCTTCAATACGCAAGCAACAACAACAACAGCAACATGTGAATTGTCCGCAAGAATGTCATTCACATTATGACGGAACAGTGTTTTGATTGGCAACCGTGCAGAGCCGTTTTGGCGTTCAAAATATTTTTGCACAAAATGCAAGCGAGCAAATGACTTCGTTTATTTTGTTTTCATTTTTTTTTTCGTTTTTTGCCATTCGGATTTTTATATAAATAAACCAAAGCGGACGTAGATCGCTTGGTGCTCGAACGGTCGAGCGGTCGGGCTCGTGTGTACTTTGAACGAGAACCCGTTTCGGAAAATACCCATTGCCGAAATTTTCTTTACGAATCCTAGATGAAACGAATCGCTGCGCATCGCGTCATATTTCCGGGTGCGCTTCGATATCAGTGACATCCATCTGAATATCGCATATTGCGTTTTCGTTCAATAAGCCTTCATATGACATTGAACAATGAATGCCAAGATGAAATCATCACATTATTGTTTACATTTTGCCTCTCTCCCCATTTCGCTCTCTATCTGTTTTTGTTGCGAATCGAGAATTGCATCACTCGATCATTCAATTTGATACGAGAATTTATGCATCCCATTTCGTTCCATCTCGAATGCGATGTGAAAACCATCAAAATGCCAGCTTGATGAAAGACGTCAAACATCATTTCGTTTGAATGGTGTTAGAATAATTCAAACAACAGAAATCCTTCAAATTGAATCCGAATGTCAAAATCAAACAGCGATTATGACGTGACGTTGTTGATAATGATGATCAGCACCGCACCGCATTTAATAACAAAATATACCGGAGACGAGTGCGTACGTCTGTTCGCAACTAGGAAAAGTGGGGAAAAATTACGATAACCACCGAAAAGAAAAAAAAATATTTGGAATGTGATTAATAATACTCGTCGAGTGTCACTTGTGTATGGCAACGACAACGACAACGGCAATGACAACCAAGCCCAAAACCAAGACCAAAGGCATGATCGAGGTATCGAAATATGTTTCGCATATCTGTCTCTACGGCAAAGTATATCGAAAAGCACATAATTTTCGGTTAAAGATTAAGACCATGAACGAAATACATCAATAATGGAAACGCGCTCCGTCGACATGCCGCAACGACAAAGCCGCACCAACAAAAACAATCGATGATGTTCGCTCTGCCATCGAGAATATATTACCGAATAATCAAAATTCAATTATCATAATCAAACCTTAATAAATGGATTCGTCCATCAGCACGTAAAAGCTGAGCGAGTATCGGGTGTATATGGGTGTGTGTGTGTGTACAAGGGACGAGTGTGTTTACCATGGAATTTTGCGTGCATTATCATCGGAAAGACAAATAAGAAAGAAGAAAGGAAAAAAGAAACAAAAATATATATTAATATTCGTCAACTTTGTGCAAAGTCGTGCTTTATCATTGTCAGAGTCGCCTGGCAGAAAGGTTATGGACCAAAAGTACGTTTCTTTGCATGTTCTTTCCCATCCACTGGCGATGACCCATTTCGCAACAAACAGCCATGCCGAAACAAAACATCAAAACAACAACAACAAAAATGTTTCATTGTTTCGCTCGCTTTTTTCTGCTTACATCTCATATTTGTAACGCCCGATGATTGATCCCAAAAATGTAGACAAATTGAAAATTTTCTGTTGATTCATCATCATAATAATCGACACACATGCCGCATGCATGCCCTTGACTTTAAAATGAAATTGCATTGAAAAGTCAATGAACAAATTGATATTGGAAACAACACCAAAAACAACAACAACAACAAGGCAAAGAGAACTTGCGAGAAAGCCCTCCAAAACACTGAACAACGAATAAAAAAACGGGAAAAATTCCAACAATATCGCCAGAAAGGAACGAAAAACAGCACCAACAACATCAACAACGTGGAATGTTTATCGCGTTATCATTTTCTTGAATAAATAATAAAAATAAAAAAAAGACACATTTTAGAAAAAATTCCTGAAATTTTATCAAAACGAACTACCTCCAGCGCGCGTGGTGGAGCTGCTGCGCTGTTCATTTGGTTGATTGTTTGGACATTTCGTTTCTTCATATTTTTTTTCTGTCTTTTGTTGTTTTCCTTCATTCGTTGAATGTCACTGTTCGGGGTCTTTCGTCTGGCTCGTCGCACAGCGATTTGCATTCGACTGGTGATGATGAATGACAAGTACCGCACATCATCCATTCCATTCCTCTTGCCAAATGTGCCTCAATGCAATATTTTCCATCCACACAACAATAACCGCATCAATTCCGAAATGTACATGCATTCGGCCCTGCACACGCTGCATATTCACTAGACATTTATATTATCTTAATTTACAATCTGTCTGCAGATTTGTATAATATGTTAAACAATGGATGAAAAAAGATAAAGAGAAAAACTGACGATGACGACGTTGATGACGACGTCGATGATCATCAACGTTGAAAGCAAAGAGGCGGAAAACTTCCGAAAGAAAAGAAAATGTTTTTTTAAATATTTCTCGTGCGCCATCAAGCATGCAAGCATTTGACGATCATCCGCGAACGTGTTCCGTAGCATGGTAGCATCGTATTTAATGAAAGAAGCGAAAGAAAAAGAAGAAGAAAAAATGAAATGACTGAAAAAAATGAGCAAACTCTCACCGCGTATTCGTCTGACTGTGCCGCTTGCGATTCGAACGTGTGTTGGTTGGCTATCGGCGCAAATCGTGCTGATGTTGGTGTCAACACTTCAACCGCACGACCGCTCCGACAGCACACACTGTGATCAATCGGTCGGGCCGGACCGTCGAAAACGAATAGTGACTTCAATACTTTTACACAAAACATAACCTTCAATGGCAGATATACCAAAATGAAATAATAATAATATAATAATAATAAATAATAATTATTATTAAATGTGATGAATGAACAAAACAAAATCACAAATATGACAATCAACATTTTGGTTATGACGACGACGACGACGACGACGACGACGACGACGACGACGACGACGACGACGACGACGACGACGACGACGACGACGACGGCAGCGACAACGCCAATGGCAGCGATACGATACGATGATGGACAATACATTCGAAAAGGAATAGTAAAGCCTGCTTGAAAGAAATGACGACGACAACCGACGTACGACTACAACGGCTGCGATGACGATGATCATCATCAACGGCGATGATGTTGATGATGAAGACGAAGCAACAATAACGAAAACGCACGCCTATGCAATGTGTGTTTCACTGTTCTATATTTATTTATACTCTCTTTCCTCAGTTTTAGTTTATTTACCGTGCCGTTTGGTGTTATTGAGTAGTTTTTCGGTGTTTTGTTTTTCTTTTTTCGTTGTTTTCGGTTTTGTCCGTTTTTCTCCGTTTCTCTTGTGTTTGATTCCATTAATTTTGCGGATTTTCTTTTCTGACATTTGCTATCTCTAAGCAATTACAATAGGTTTTTCATCGATTGAGCGATGCTTCATTGCTTCGATTTGAGCGATTCGCTGATTTTTTTTTTCTTTTAAGTTTTGTTGTGGATTTTTTGATTTGCTCACTTGCCTGACAAGTCATCGGACACTGTGTCGTTTTCGGTGGAATTCTCAAGTGAATTGATTGTTTTGCTGTTTTTTTTGGGACGAATACGGCTTTTCCGAGAATGTTGGGCACTATCCGAATGTTTTGTTGCATGAAGAATTGATCGTTACTCGCCTAAGTGAACTGACCTTCAGTGATGTGCTCAAACATTTGTGCTGTTCGAGTCAATGGTGCTGCATTAGCGCATTCATTTCGATGTGATTTGTGATGTTGATTTAGTTGTTTTTGTTTTCTTGTTTTTTTGTTCGCCTTCCGTTCGTGTTCAATTAAAAAATGTTTGCTTGAATTTTCGTCATAAATCGTTATTAAGAAACATTTTGCGCTTTCGCAAGAGAAGAAAACCAACAGCCGCGAGGTGAACCAACACACGACAGAACACGTTCGAATCGTCAGGCGACAAGAAGAGAATCCAATTTTGTTATCAAAATGTTGGATTGCTCGTCGTTTTGCGCAAGAATGGTATTTCATTTTGGTTATTTTTCACAAGCAATGATTCTCTTTCAGTCAGTCAGAGGTCGGTTTCATTCGCGCAATTTGTCCGTCGATCATTTTAAATTGGAAACATGTTCCGAGTCGATTTGTCGGTTGCTATCGACACCAAATTCCGTCACGGCATCGGTCGAATAACACACATTTCAATGGGATTTATTTTGGCTACGTTCTTTTCTTCTCCATCGTCGATGTCTCTTGTGTTGCCGTCCGTGTGGTGGATCGAGTTCTCTTTTTTTTTCCTTCTTATTTTTCGAATATTTGTGTACGTTTTTATTGTTGAATCGATTTGAACGAATATAAACCAGTTCGACAACAAAACACTTTAATAATTTATCGTTTATCGCTTTGCACGGAAAAAGATATGATATTCTTTCGCCTTCATTCACATCGTCGCAACCCGTTCGTCGGCCCGTTCATGGATATCAAATTGGCTTAAAATCTACGAAAACAAACGAGAACTTACGGAATAAAATACGATAAATACAATATCGAATTGATATATCGAGACCACATTGATATGACAGCATATTGGCATGCACGCACACACTCACCATTGCATCGACTTATCGCACACATCTATAAACACACACACACACACATAGACATATAAGACGCTATCGGATCCGGCTCAGTTATGAGTACGAAACCGTGAATTAGCCGAAAACAGAATACTACTCGTCAGATCGACACACATGGTGTGGGATTTTTCGTATTCGAACCGACCGATTCGACTTTGTTGTTATTTGCCGCGCACTACGTATTTTAATCGAATTCCATAGTTGCTAGGTGTATGCGAAGCACATGCCGCCGTCTCCGTTTTCATCTGCGATTTTCATGTTGTCGCATTATCGTGGTTGTCATTGGGTATTTACTTACAATTTCGATTGGAAAAATTCGTTGGTCGAGCTCGAATTTATTCGGAAATCAATGTGAGGAAAGCCTCAAGCGACACTCGCTTATCGTGTTTTTCTGATCGGCAACTAAATAAATGAGATTTGGTGTGTGTGTCATAGAATGTTCGTTGCAGCATTCATCCGCGCTACTGCGAATGCAATTCAAGCGCATAATATCGTTCTGTAATTACGTCTGCGTTTGCTGGAATCGCGGCGACAATATGTACAATCATTGCTAATTGCCTTGGATGGATCTCAAACTTGTTAACAAAATGCTCAACCACACGAGATCGTTTTGCATTTTGTGTGAATGCGTGCTAATTTACGTGTCGAATGTTATTTGCTCGCAAAGGAAATATTGTTAGCTGACGGTGATTGATCCGTCTCATCCAAATGTCAACTATCTCGACGCCGGTTGGCGGCTTGTCGACTCGAATATTTAATTTCATTAGCGCCATTAGATTGTTCGTGTAAATTGAATCAAATCTTGATCTCGTGTTTGTATCAAATTCGTATGCTGTTTGTTCGGCTGATGAGAAAAAGCAAACGGCAATTTCCTGGAAATCTAAAATTTGAACTCATCGAAAGCTGAGAACAAAGCGATTCGTTCTCTTTTTAGCGATTAACGGCAATGCTTTCTAGTATGGTTCGCTATCGATGCCGGTGCGTATGTCTGTTATTATGCAGCATTGAAAATCGCCCGTATGTCTGCCTCTTAGTTCCAATCTCTCTAAGCACTCACACACAAGCGCATAGCGCATATGCGATTTGAGAGAAAGTCACCGTCACCGAATAATTGTATAACATGTTTATTATTATTTTGCTGTTGTTGTTGTTTGTCCACGAAAACGAGAGAAAAAAAAACAAAACGATGAAGAACAGATGATAATTTTCGTGTTGTGGAATCGATTTGATAACTGCGTTGCGAGTAAGAGATCGAGTTGAGGGGGAACCAAGCAATGCAATCGCAAATACTAGACATTGAGTGATTGGTGGTTTTTTGTTCTCATATCGACTCTTCAGTCCCCAGCGAGTTTGTCAAAGCATCGAGCTCATCGCAGAGCTGGAATATCAAAACAAAACCGCTTGTAATTAAGCATCTACACACCACGATTTTTATTGGTTTGTTTTGTTGATTGGCGATCGCGCTAATCGAAAATAACCAAAACAATAATTTTCTTATATTTATTTCGTCGCGCGCATCATCATCACTTTTGGGTTCAATTGATTAGAGTTTGTCAGTTTGCGCTTCTCTGTTTATGTTTCATCACTCAACGGATACCTTGTATAGCAGTCGTGATCCGGTTGATCGGCATTCGCGACCAGCCGTGACTTTTCCGTTATTATTTCTTCTTTCTTTTTTTTTGCACGGAAAATTCGACAGGCTCATTCTTGTGCGGTGCTCTAGGAATACATTCTGTCATACACAATGCATGCTTGCACACGAATCAGATTAGACAAAGCTATTTGAAATGCACATCGCTGCATCAGCCCCTCGACGCGAGTGTGACAACCGCACAAAATCCATTTGCATTATTTTTAGAACATTGTCGCCGATGACGTTATTATCTTTTGTGTGTCATTTTCACCGTTCAACATATCGTAAACATTGCCAAGGGAATCGATGCTGTTCCGAAGCTAGGCCTGGAATTCATTGCTTCACTCGCCGAATCTTCGACTCTTTGATTCAATTTATAATCGATTTTATTCAAATCGAAATCAATCAGTTTTGCAAATTAATGATTTGATTTTTGCAATTGGCATTCGCTGTTTATGCATCGATTGTGGTGATTCACGCTGTGAACTTCACAGCTGGTCAGATGATTGTTCGAGAGGAAATGTTATGAATGAATTTTTCCCATTTTCAGAACATATACCCAATATCGTCATTATGTGTGCTCTGCTCGCTCTGTCTAAGTCTGTGTGTCTGTTTGGATTTCGCACATTTCAATTTGCACCGTTTATTTCATTTCGCCCCGAAGCCATTTATTAAATATTCGTAGCATCACTAAATG